>JASSUY010034278.1:20493-96849 GCA_032466535.1 Forpus xanthops
GCCCCGGAGCCCGGCTGCGGCCGCTTGCTCGTTACCGCGCCCGCCACGGTGCGCGGTGTCCCGCGGCGGGACCGGCAGCCGCGATCGAGGCGGGCCCTCGGAATACGCCTGAGGCTGCTGCGTTTCGGAAGCGCGGACGTCTTACCGGGAAGATGCGTGTGGGTGTTAGCGGGGCCCGTCGGGCGCGGTGGGGCTTCGATCCCTGCCACTTGGCCTTAGGGGTTTTTTTTTACTTCCTCAAAAATCGGGCATAACTGTACTGGCTTCCACTGCAGGTCTGCTGGTAGTCCGGAAAAAAAGCACAGCCTCTGTAGCAGCTAATGAATCCAGCCAGTATTTCTGGCTGGCAGCTCTATCCATTTCTCTTCTGACTCTTGAGACTGGTGGTGGAATGTGCTTCAGGGTCCATAATCGAGAAGTTTATTTGGGCATAGCGTCGTGTGCTGGCTGGCAGCATTTTGGACTCGGTGTTGCTGATAAGAAGCTACTCTAGCTTTTTTGCTTGTGTTCAAACTTCAGTATACTTGGTCTGGGAGAATTCCTGTTGAATTCATCTTTGTATCAGACAATTAAGTCAAAGTTGTTGAAATACTAACCTTTAAACCTAGGAACTTTTTTGACATTTGGACTCAGAAATAAAAATGAGAGGTATGATCAGTAGTGGTGGGAAGGGGCAGCTTCCTGTTGGCCGGTGGTGTTTCTCTGTAACTTGTGTGTAATTTACAAAATACTAATATTTCACTTCAGATTTCTCAATAGAAAGGTGTGAACCTTTTAGGTGTGACCAGTTTTGAGCACTTGAGGTAGAATGTAACTTGCAAGTCTGCCAGGTTCAGCTGCTGTGTCAGAGTAGAAACTGCCTTGTGGAAAAAATTTGAGCTAGTGAATGAAGCCTTAGAGGAGAAGCTTTATGTGAGTACAGTTGCAGAGGTGGAGACCTCTGGGGTCAGGCATCTGATTTGTTAAAAAGCAATTTATAAGATTGTGGTGTGAAACACTTCATACTAAGAAATAGCTCATGTGGAAGAGGCCTGTATAGTTGGGTTTTAATTCATATTACCATGTCTTGGTGAGGCGCTGGAATGGCTTGCCCAGGGAAGTTGTGAGTGCTCCATTGCTGGTGGTGTTCAAGGCCAGGTTGGGCATAGCTTTGGGTGACATGGTTTAATGGGAGGTGTCCCTGCCCAGGGCAGGGGGTTGGAACTAGATGATCTTGAGGTCCTTTCCAACCCTAACTTTCCTATGATTCTGTAAGATAGCTCCAAGGCTTTTTGCTTGAGAACTTCAGACTGCAGGGAAGGAAACAGCAGGCTGAGACAAACTGCTTTTAAAACTGAAGTTAATGTGACAACAGCTAGATAAAACTTTCAGGTAGGCAGATCCTCTCTATAAAAACTGTGAATCTCTATCTGTTCAGCTGTCCTTGGTCTCAAATGTAGTGGTTTGTTTCCTTTTCAGAAATACTGCTCTTTTGCTTTGGCAGTCTATTTACTTAGTAGTGCCTTGCTGACAGAGCTGTTCATAAAGGTGTGGTAAGCTGTATCCTGTGTGCTCAGGAGACTTCTGAAGGGGGCTGATCTGTACTGTACATAGGTCTTTTCACAACTGATAAATCTGGACCAGCATTTGACTCTCCTTAAAGTGACAGTTAATCTTCAGTTGCCCATACTATGGGGTGGTGAATGTAAGTGTTGCTTAAAATTTTTCCCTTTTCCTGTGCAAAGGGAAAAAGACAGGCAAAAGCAGGCTGATTTGGGTTTTGTCGAGATCGGAGAAATGAAATTCTCATGCTTCATAGCTCTGGACAAGTTAAAGATGCAACGAGAAGTGCCAACTTCCCTGAGAATAAGTAGGGAGATTAGTCACAAGTTGAAGCAGATTGACTCATGTTTGGCCGTTTTCCCTCTTTCCACCCTCTGCAGTTTAAGTGTTGTCTAGACATAAACTAAACAGGCAGAACTGTGATGGTCATCTTAGCTGTTTAGCATCTCTTAAATTGTTTTTCAGAATAAAAAGCAGTAAATGTTGCATTGCTGTAGGACATACATAAATAAGCAGAACTTGCTTAAAAAGTCTTAGGTAATCGTAATCTGAATTCAGAGCATGGCTCACTGGTGTGTAGGAGGGAGTTTCTAAGCTAGCTTCAGATGCTAGCTAGCTGGCAGACAACCCTGTGTGTTTAAAAAATAAGGTGTATATAGAAAGACATAGGATGCTGGGAGGTTTTATATTACTTATACAACTTCCTCACATAAGGAATTTCAAGAGCGTGGTGTTACTTTGATGCATTGGGGCAGCAAAAGGATCCCCCTAAGAACAAAAGGCTGAATGCTTTTTACAGTAAGCTAGTAACATTTTTGCAAATGTTATTTAACCCCTAACAGGAATGGAACACAATCTCTTATGGGCATGGTAATTTAGTTGCATTTATTGCTTAAAGACTTGGTGTATTGCACCCAACCTTAATGGTCTTTAATTTGTGCATTCCTTCTATTTATCCTGTTTTTTTTTTTTAAGAATGGAATCTGGTAATGGTTGTGGTCAGCAAGTGATACCATAAATCTGCGTGTTTATTTGCATGGATATGCCAGTGCTTTTTAGGGTTGATGGGTTTAATGCATGATGCAAACCAACCAAAGAAGCTAGCAGTACAGTTCAGCTAGTGTTTCTTCCTTAGTCCTGCATCTACCTTCTGAGCACATGAAAGTGAGGTCTGTACCCTGTGTGAAGGACAGAGATATGCATAAATATATCTGTATCGCATATCCAGGTACTTTTCTTCTCGTGTGTTGGGGTTTTTTGGTGTTTTGTTTTGTTTGTTGTTTTCTTTTTTTTTTTCCCCATGTACTTTACCTGTCCTTGTGGGAAGTGTGGCAAAAAGGAAAAGATAAGGAATTGAGGTGTTGAAGAAGAGAAATGTCAGTTTGAATGAAACTGCTTGAGTCTCTACTCTTGATTCTGGGGCTTGGCAGCATGCATACAAAAAATACTGATTTCTAGACTAGTTAAATCTATCCTGTTTGGATATTTGTATTCAGTAACAGACTAAACTCTGCATGTTGATCTGCATATCTGTTGTAAGAGCTGATCCCTGTTTTTACAGTAGTCTGAAACTCGAGTTGGGGAAAAAGAAACATGCTACAATATGGGGAAACTCTACAACTAAGTTGTAAAACATAGTGGTAGAGTTGGAAAAAAAAATGCCCTAAATGCAGAGGCCAGTGTTAAGCATCAGTGCTGCAAGGGGGAGGGGAAGAGAGGAGACTGCCAAAGCACTTCCCCTAGTCGGAATGCTGTTTCAGTCCCACCACGTGCACAGGAGGGGGTGAAGTCTTGGCTCCAGTACTTGGGAAGCTTTGCCAGTGACTAGAGAGGAGCCAGGGACTGTACCTTGCTTGGGGTTATGGGCTTGTATGTATCTACAGTACTTATCTGTCAAAGTCAAGCTCATTTGGGCAACAGTTCATTTAATAGGCACTTGATTTCCTGATCTGTATGCATACTTACGCAAATAGGTCATATAAATGTAGCTTCATGTGAAAGTCTCTTTCCAGTGAAGTTTCTGAAATAGGTGCTGTTTCTTAAATGCTTAGTTTAAGTTGGATATATAATGAAAATCCTTGGTATCTCACAACTGCTCTAGGCCAGATCTAGTTTCTTGGCTATGCAAGTTTCACTTGCACACTTTAAGGTTTCAATCAAGAACTAGGTAACTTGTATCTGAATGTGCTTCTGATAACAGCAGTTCTTCAGGGCTCTGACTGTTCCAAACAAAAAATGGTGACAAATGCCATCTGCTGTTTCTTGATCTTTCCTCTTCACCAGTATGAATGTTCCTATAAAATACTGTCTCAAAATGCTTGAACCTGGAAGTATTTTACAAGACAGCTGTTGCTGCTTAATGAGTGTTTGATTAATATCACTTTTACGTAAGGGCTTGCAATCTGATTTGGATTGAGAGACTCTCCTATGAATGTTTTCAGCAGGTAACACCTACACATCTCTCTTTTTGAAAAGAATCTGGAAACTTCATTGCATATGTAGTGTCTAGCTAAAGCTAGCTGTGATTAGACAAGATCCATATAGTCTTGGTTTCTTTGTAAGTATATAGCACAGCCTGTGAGTGAAATTCCTTGTGGTTTCTGGCACTTATATATTTGAGATGTTGAATCAAGGAACAGTGACCTTTGAAGTTCAAATGGGAATATCTTAGCCCTGTAACTAGTGGTCTGAGATTTCTGTTCCAGGTTGATCACTGGAATCCAGGAGTGCTTTAAGCTTTTTTCTACCCACTCTTTCACAAAAGGTGTGCTGTGATACAGTTGAGCTGACCTAACAGCCAGCAGTTTTCAGAAGAGCGAGCCCTGCTTCCCAGCTATGCATTCTTACCTTTGTCCATGTGTATAGTATGGATTTCATAAATTATCTTGAAAGTTTTAAAATAGAGAAGTAACTCCTGAGGGGAAAGGTGGTAGAAAAATCAGTATCCTTCCCCTCTATCTTTCAGAGTACTGCTCAACTTCTCTTAGAGAAATACTTCCAGTTATGAGTTTATCTGATGATTTGCTTTGTTCAGCCATTAGATGGCTGAAGTTTTCAGCAGAGTGTAATTAAAGCAGGCAGCTTTTGTGGTGGTGTCTAGCTCTTCTTTTCTCTCCTATAAGTGCTTCAGTTGTGACTTCTGCTGTTCAGTGTATGTTTTCCTTTGGTGCTAATGGAAGTTGCTAGATATGTGCAGTAAAATGGGATATTCTCCAAAATGCTGTTGCAGCTGCAGACTTGTAGCCAGCTGGTGTCTGCTGACAAGCTCTAACCTGAGACTTAGTTTGTTGTGCCTAATAAACACGCTTTGCTACTTGTGGAAAGAACTAAAATGAGATGTAGCTGCAGATCTGTAGGATTTAGGTTTGTATTATAATTGTGAAGATGGTATTGTATAGGATACTTAGTTATGCTGGTGAGAGACCTGTCCCTCAAATGTGATAAAATATCAAGCACAGTTTAAAGTACTAATCTCGCATTAACTTGGCTTGTAGAGAGAAGACCTTAAGTGGACGTTGAATGCTTTCAATTTTGGCAGAGAAAAATGGAGAAGTCACAAGTGCTTTAGGTTAGGTTGCAGTAACTCTTCCTTTTGAGGCTGGAATGCAGTTGAGTTGCTGGTACCATGAGTAGTGCATGATCAGATAGCAGACTATGGTGCACATACTAAAATTTCTTCTATTCCCAGAGTATGTACTCTCTCCAGAGAGGAGTCAGAAAACTTGCTACTTTTCATTCTGTCTTATTTTTAGCCTTTTGCAATCCTGTGAAAACAGGATGTGAGGAAAAAGCACCCTTTAATTCTTAATTGGGTTTGCTACAAGTGTTTTGCTGCCTTCCTCAGTTTTTCTCAAATCTTTCCTTTTTAAAACAGGATGTGTAAATTTTGGATTCCACAAAATAAACTGGGTATGTTGTGTGACCTCACTGCTGATGGAGTAGAGGGAAGAAATTGAAAAGCTGTCAAAATGGAAAAGTATAGGCACGTCTTCTGTAGCCTAAGTTTAGGTTTTGTCATCTGGTGTCAAGCTGACTCTTCTGGTAATGGCTTCTGGACACAGGTACTTTTAAAGGAGAGGATAGTTGAAGTTGTATTTGTGATCAGGTAGACTGCTTAGTGCATAGAGGAAGCTTATACTTTTTGCCAAAGGTAACGAGCCTGCCCTCGCCTGCAGGGAGCTAGCTGTCTCTGAACTTCTTGGAAGTGGAAAAGCTACATTTCTTGAGGAAACTTGTAGTGTTTCTGCAGGGATTGTATGGGTGCCATAAGTGTCATTGTGGCTCCTGATAGCTTACTGATGCTGTTTTAGAAAAACTCTGTTCCCTCTTTCTCCTCTTGAGGTAGTGCTTGGTAAGTGAATCTCCCTATCCACTCTTTTCCAGCTCAGCATGGAAAATCTATGTTGGCACATCTAAGCTTAGTTTGCCTTTCCTACTTCAAGTGTTATGTTAGGTATTGACTTTGCTTGTTTTGAAGGAAAAGGTAGGTTGAACTTGACCTACTTAACAAAAGGGTTCTAATAAGTAACCTGCCTTCTGATCAATTCCAGACTCAATTATTTATACTTGTTTGGCTTTAGAAATGTCATATTGATTATTTCACTTACTGTCAGAAAGTGAGCAGCTGGATTAAGGATTTGGTTTGGTCTACAGCCAACTGTCAATATTTAGAAATGTTTATTCTTGTATCCCCTTTATTAGTATGATATTTTGCTATTTGGAGATCTCTTCAAACAATGTTTTTGCTGAACTTGCAGCTTAAATTGTATGAAGAGCACTGCCAGTTCTTCTGGGACTAATAAAGCTCTTAAATGCAGAAATATTAATGTAATCAGATCACTTTTTTTTTTTAATGGCTAAAACTAGCTTTAGGTGCAGAATAGCAAGGGATCTCTGTCTTATTCTCCAGTCATGTTCCTTTTATGATTCTGCAAGTTGTGCTTGGGGCTTTAATTGTCATAAAACCTCCT
Source organism: Forpus xanthops (assembly GCA_032466535.1). Lineage (NCBI taxonomy): Eukaryota > Metazoa > Chordata > Aves > Psittaciformes > Psittacidae > Forpus > Forpus xanthops. The sequence continues at coordinate 27,006 of JASSUY010034278.1, forward strand.
CTTGCAATGGTCTGTCTAGGAAGGGAGACAAGGTGTATGAAACAAGCTGGAATTCTCTTTTGGCTAGGAGGTCTAAAGAGAAGGCTAAATGAGCTGTCTTATTTACTAAATTAATGTTCTTGCTAGGTAACAAATGCTGTTCAATTCTGATTGCTATATGCCTGTGTGCATATGCATACACTTATGGCTGTTAGAATTTTATATCAGACTACACCATCAGTAATGGATAGCAACACAACAACATGTGAAGAGACTCTTGTTCCTTTTGTTGGGAAAATGGTCTGTGGATGAAGACGAAGTTAATATTTATCTCATTCTCTCTTGTGACAGCCTAGGGAAATGGTGTATTATAGGTATGAATAAAGGTAAATTAGAGGGGTGAAGGCCTTGAAGTGAAATCTGAAATTTAACTTGTACCGTGAACACTTACTTCTAAGTAGGTATTAGTCCACACTTAATATCTGTTGCTCATGCAGTTGATCTGTAAAAGCCTTATGGGCTTTGGCGGAAGTTGCATGAGAAGTCTTGACTCTGAATGGAATTTCAAAAGTTGGATTCAGGACTGAGGTTTTTGTGTGACTTCTGGCCACCTTTAACACAGCTGAAAAATTGTCTTCAGAACATCTGCATAGCTTGCCTCTCCATGGGCTTGTCATGGCCTAGCATGGTCTATCTTTGAGGTGTGTGGTCTTGCAGGTTATTGTGGACCGCCAATCAAAGGTGTGAGCCACAAATGTAAGCAGCCGTTTTTTTGTATGCAGGTAGGTTAGGTCTTGGCTTTTGTGACTGATCAGTGTTTTGTCATGCAAGATTGCTGTTGGAAGCTAACAAGCTAAGTCAAAACATTTATGTTGGGGAGTTGAGCAGATTTTTTTCCTGTGCTCCATGCTGTTGAACTCGCGTTGGTTAGTCAAAAATGGACTAACCCTGAAATAATGTCATTCCCTGTGCTTGGTTTAGTTTTCAAATTGCTTAAAATACTCCTTTTTTTTTTTTTTTTTTTTTTTTAATTGATAACAACTAATAAAACATACTAGACAACACAAAATCTTGTTATCTCTAGGTTTTCTTGTCTGTTATATTCCAGTAGCCTAGAAAAATAGAGCAAGAGTTGAATTGTGTTTTCAAGCTCCAATGATAGGTCTGCTTAGCATGCTGCTATGGTGCATTTTTAGTCGAGTTATTAATTTTTTTTCTTTTCCTCCATATTACTAAACGTCTGTCAGTCTCCACACAAAGTTTGACTTTAGGGAGTGTGTTTAAACCTTCATTTTTTAGTATGTTCAGTATTTTCTGTATGGCTTTATGTGTTTTCATGGACATTTGACCTTGTGTTCATTAACTGTTTCTTACTCTCTTTTGAAAGGCTCTTCCTTCTTCCATGATGATAGTAGCTGTCTACTGCCCGGTGATAGCAGCTCTCTTTATCATTTTGAAGATGGTGAATTACCGTTTGCACAGGGCACTGGATGAGGGAGAAATTGTGGAGAGGAATGCCAGTGAGCATATGGACAGAGGAGCAAAAGCAGAGCAAGGCAGTGTTTCAGCCAAGAGGAAAGACAGCAATGGGCCCAGGTAAGATGCCTGCTGATGTTGGTATACTGCTTCAAATGATAAACACTCCTGTCTTCATCATATATGTCACTGGAATGGTGGTTGAAATAAATACTGAGGAACGTAAATGCAGACCTCTGTAGTTCTGAAAGACTGTTAAAGTCTGGTCTTTAAAAGCAGTTATTTATCTATTAGGTTTGAAGTGATGGATTCACATTAATTTCCTGGTTCCTCCCCCAGAGGAGTTCCAGAACAATATTGAAAATGCTGGAAGCACTGAAACAATAGCATGGAAAATATGTGCTGATTAGGTCACTAAATACTTAATGAACGCAACCAGTACAAGTAAGTTATTTCAGCAGTAGACGTAGTTTTAAAAAACTCTAGGTGTTGGAGACCACATGCTACATGCTAAGTATTGTATCATTAAAAGGAATGGCTGATCAGGTCTTGGTTTGCTTGGCTTTGCAAAAGCAGGAGTTGAATACAATGCTTGACACCACCCATAGCCTTACTTCAGGGAACACTGTCCTGTGAATTTGGAAATTCTGGAACTGCTCTGCTCAGTAATGCTAATGACAATTCTGAAGTTTTGGCAGTAGGAGATGATGCCTTTCCACAGATGTCTGTTGTCACCAGCATGAAAAAGACCAGAGTTTTTTTCTCCTCTGACCAGACTATTTGGAGAAACAAGTGCAAAAGGTGACTCATCAGCAAGGCTAGCCTAACCAGTCTGATCAGACTACTGGATGTGTTACAAGCTCTATTATCAAAGCCTCTGCTGGACTCCAGATAATTGGTCAATCTTAAGAGTTAGACTGCATGAAATATGTCAACCTTGAATTGTTAGCTTTTAAAGACAGCCTTTCTTTTGTCTGGGAGTTTCTGGTAGTAGTAGCCAGAATGAGGCAGTTGGGATGCTGTCCTGACTTGGAAAAGGTTGTATGTGTATTTAAAAAAGGAAAAGGGGGGTAGGGGAGAAGAGCCATGTAGCAAAAGGAAATGCAGCTGAGAGAAGCCTCTTAAGTCTGTTTATCAGTATGCTTAAAGAAAGGAAACATTAAAGTGATGCTCTTTAAATTGCTCAGCCTAGTGCTTCACTGTGAATATAGTATAGCTTCTCATGAGATGGATCTTAAGCTCCCTGTGTTTTCTCAGCTCAGGTACTGTTGGCAAAATTCCCTAGTGTCTTGTATTCCTTTAAAGTTGCTATACAGTAACTTCTTGTATCAATCTTTTATAACCTGCCCCTTTTTCCATGTTGTGTGTGATAACTGAACCTGCTGACTTTAATTTTGACTCCATTTAGATCACCATATACCTTAACTAAAACTGTATTGAGCTAGTTTGGCAGAATGCTTGCCTAAATGTATATTAATGCTTATTCTGATTAATAAAACTCATGAAAATTAACTAGTGGTCTGTTCTGTTTCAGTGCAACTTTGCTAATGCATGTTTCAGCTATGACCCTTGGATATGGTGTGGTTGGGTTTATTTTTGTTTTTTTTTTTTTTTTTTTTTTTGTTTTTAAGCTGTGTAGCTTTTGCTTCCAAAATGGTAGCCAAGACTTGGCAAGAGACTTCTTCATACTAGTACTGTGAAATACTTCTTGATGTTTCAGAAGTTCCGTTTTTCCTTTATGGAGCAGTTGACATGGGACAAGTTGCTGCATTATAAGGATTTGTGAGCTCAGAAGTAGAGGTTAGTTTGATGCTGTGTGTCCTGCTTGCCAACTAAGTTTCATTAACTTTTATATGATCCTTGTTCCCACTTTCAGGTCTCTTAACTAGAACTGGGAACAAGGTCAATGCAGAAATTACGGAGTTACTTTTTGGTAAGTGGGATATACAGTATATACTAATCTTTGCCTGGAAGCTTACAAGGAGTCTGGGATAGCATTCAAACCAGTAGAGGGGATGTAGAGTGAGTGTTTAATACTGAGCTGTTACATTCTTAGTAAGTTCAATCAAAACGCTAGTAACAAAAATCACTCTCTTGGAAGAAAGTGCATATGTTGGATTTTTTCCTCTTCAACTCTGCTCCCGTAGCATATGATGGATATAGGGGAGCTCCAAGCAGACATGCTACCTTTAAATGTTTACATGATCAGAATATTATTTTTGGTATCTTAGGCTACAACATGTGATACTAAATATATAGTATGGTGTGAAAAACTGTCCTTGAATTTTTACCCCACCATGTGCACTCTCCCTGAGACCACTTTGGATATGAATATTAGTATTTTTAAAGGAGTAAGCAGTAGTCTGGTTTCTGTTCAGAAGTTGTTCAGGATTCTGTGTGGCTTCAGAGAACTGTTTTTTCTTTCTTCCTGAAGATGTTTATCAGCAAAGCGGTGCTTTCATGTATTTTATGTGCTTTCATTTGTATAGGTTTACATGAACTACTCCTTTATCTCCAATTCACATTGGTTTGTGAATATGATCAAACTCAGGATTTTTAATTGTTCCATAGAAGTTTGGCATGCTTCAGTGAAAAAAAGCCTGCTGATCCTTAAAAAATGGCTTATTTATATTTTTTTGCATCCTCTGTTATAAAGCTAAAATTCTCTAGTTCATGTTTTTGAAAGAAGCTAGCCTTAATTTTGAGATGGGAATGCGAGTTGTCTTCTGCAGCTTCTAGTGCAGTTGCTGCTTTCATACTTAAGGGAATAGCGTTAGTAATGCCTCTGAGGTTTCATGAAAACGAGTCATAGGAATACAGGCTCCTAATTGCATGTAAGAAGCAGAACTAGTACAAGTGTCATCTTTGGGTATTAGTGGGCATGCTTAGATACCTGAACTCAGTTTTGCTTTTTTGGGGATATGAATATGGCTTCTTACTTTGAACCGTAGTAGTCACTGATGCAAGAATAAAACATTAACTGGTGACGCTGCTATTCCCAGTCTCCATCAGCATGGGGAGCTGTAATTGTGATGATACATGAATTTCACACGTACTTCTACAAAATAAAGCTACCAGCTGAAGAATGTTGTATCTTAGAGTTATTTATAGTTTACTGTTAAAAAGTAGTCTCTACAATTCTTGCCATACGTTTTTTGCTGTTTCTTCTTGCAGTTTTCTGTACTGAAAGTTGTAGCACTTGCTCTAAGGGATGAAACCAGAAAACAGAAAGAAACTGGTTGTAATACTTAACAGTAGAAGGGAATGGCCAGAAGAGGAGCAGAAAATGGCTCCTGAAGGAGTCTAAATGATGTTGTAGTCCAGATAACCATGGATATGATGATTAATCCTAGAAATCTGTGCTGCCTGTTTCTGCTGACTTTGTTTTAGTTTGCTACTAGGTTTTGTTCATCCATAAGTTTGTGAGTGCTGTCATGGAATATAGCAGCTCTGAGTGGAGCGGTGGCATTAGGCTATGTTGTTGCTTATGCTTGTATTTGTTGATTAACTTTTAGGCAAAATCGCCTCCTTTTCCCACCCTAACTACTGGGCTAACTACCCAGGTCGGTGCATGAAAGTTTGTTTGCATTGGCTTATTTTTCTGCTTCATGGGACATACATTTCATTTAAACAGGAGAGGAATTCAACCTTTTTGTGAAAGCCATTTTTTGTATCTTCAGTTGTTATAATAGTGTACACCTAACTTAATGGTTAAGTGAGAGTTTTTCACTCTAGTCTTCAGAATGTTTGGTTTTTGGGTTTTTTTTTTTTTTTTTTGTCATCTCTTCTGATGAAAGAAGGATTGGGGACTTCTTGTTTTATCTGTAATGGTTCCCAAGATTCTACTTTTACATCTCTGATGTGACAATAGCTTGACACGTCATGCTGTAGAATGAATGATACTTCAGGCCTTGTAGTCCACAGACAGTTTGTTTACAATCTCCTTGATTGATGTCCCTGTATTACAAAAAATATTAGGTGTTCATCTTACTGTGTGAGAATCTTCTGTGAGGCTAGATGTCTATAAAGTCCTGCAGTGCTTCTGTCCATTTCTGCTTGCTTTTCCAGAGGAGCTTCATCTTTTAGTCTAGTCCAGCTGGAGAAGAGTTGTGCATATGTTCTTTGTCCAGCAAAATGCTGGATTGGACTTGCTGCAGCTCTGTATCATTGATTATTGGGAGACAATTCCTCATTTTAGGAAAGGAGCTGAGAGGGTCAATTTCAAATTACATTGCAGTTTCTTTGGTTCAGAAGTCTCCTGGTTCAAGACTGTTGAAAAGAGCTGTATTGGGAGAAAAAAAAGGATGCTTCAACATCTCCCTCTTTGCAATTAACAGTGTCAGGCTGGATCCCTGAGTTGTAGTCCCCAATTAATTTTGCACCCTGTTGTCCTAATGGACTGGTCCAGCTTTCTTTTGTTTCATAAATGTGTCTTTGACAAGCTAAATTATGTTGAATTTCAATATTTTAATATTGATCTGGAAAATACTTTCAAACTAATAATTACTGTTCTTGAAAGGGTGAAATTAGTAGGATGAAATAGTATATATATTGTACCTCAGAATATTTCCTGATAGGAACTGTAAATTATCTGAAGGGGAACATACATGGAGTATGCCAGAACCCTATACGTCTCTGCCTTTCCAATAACCTTTACTGAAAGTGTGTAGTCGTCTTTAACCCATCCTTATTTCTACTTCAAGATCCAGCCTAGTGAAAAGTTCTGTAATAATTACCCGCTATTTAGATCTGTTATTTAGTTCTGTTTAGTATTCCTTCTATTGATTGATTTTTCTGGGTATTGCAATCTGATAGATGATCTGAAAGTTACATGAAGTGCCTATGGAGAGAATTTCATATATCAACATTTCAGGTATTTTGCAGCTCCTAAGTCTTCGCAGTTTGTATTGGCAGATGACCCTGGACTTTACGAGGCAGCAACTGCTGTGACAGTATATAGGGTGCTCCAGCTCTGACTGTTCTTATGTGAAATGGGCAGTATTCATTTGAGGTACTGGGATATACTGAAGCCCCTGGTATTTAAAAATCATTCTGAAGTCTCACTCTGTGTAGACAGAAAAAATCTAGTTTAACTAGTAGGTTTATGTTCTTTCTATGTTTTGTGTTTAATGTTTCTGTCAGTGATCCTGGTGGAGGGATTGAGATGTCAGAGTTCATACGAGAAGCAACTCCGCCTGTTGGCTGTAGTTCACGAAATTCTTATGCTGGGATAGATCCAAACAACCAGGTAAGAATTAAAGCTACGTCAGTTGTTGTTTTAGTACTGCTGGCTTTGCAACCTGTTGAGTAATCCTTGCTGGTTTGTTTGTTGCTTTTTTTTTTGTTTTTTTTTTTTTTATTTGATTTTCCTGCATTACTTCTTTGAAGTTTTCTTAGGATAAACAGCTTACCTTTCTGTATTTATTTATTGCTTTATTAGGGTTGCATTGCATTCTCTGAGCTTCATAGCTCTTGCTTATCCCATCTTGTATTTTATGAATGGCTGGATTTTATAAGGCAACCTGCTATCCCATCAGGATGAACTCCCTTTTGCTGTTAGCTTTCTTCTGGTTTAATAAATCAAAATGGCTCAGAGCATGGCCTGATAAGTACCAAGACCCTCTGTGGTGGGCTTCCCTCTTTTTTTTAGTATCAGTGAGCAATTAGGCAGCTCAAACTGAAACTCCATTCTTATTTCCAACTTAGTTTTCCTCCCTTCTGTTTGCTCTGTCATTTACATGCTTGATTGGCAAACTGCAGTTGTACTGAATTTCAGGAGTCTTTTGTTAATGTATCCATTACTGATTACCTCCTGCAATGCTAAATGGCTTTCTGAAAGTTACTGTTTGAGTCAGTTCAGACTCTGCAGTCGAAATTTTTCATTTATGAAAGTACAAAGCAAGATAACCTGGTAAAATGGAAAGACTAAAGCTGTTTGTTTTAGGATGACCTTTGCAAAATCATCAAAAGGGATGAGAATAAAGCAATAAATAAGGGCTGCTGAACACCAGATGGAAGTACTGAAGAACTTGGCTCTGTTATGTTTTAATGCAACTCATTATGGTCTAGTTGCCTTGTAATTTAACTGAGGAAGTTGTTTTGTTTCCTTGTTATGTCTGATAAATTTATGAATTGAACTAACATAGTGCTGATGTGCTGTTCCTTCTATTTGGCTTGTGGCGTTTACCCCATCATGATGTCTTTCTTTTACTAATTCTTCAGGAGGTCAGGTTGATTGTCCTGGCCAGACAAAATAGTTATGTTTATAATATGCAGTGCAGCATCATATCAGAGATACATAAGCTGTTTTTGATTTACATGGAAATCCTTTATGTGGTAATAGAATATCTTTCTAATTAGCTCTCTGAATAACCACTGCATAATGTAGTGCTGTTATGGTAATGTTAGTGTTTATCTGAATAATACGCTGTTATGCAGCACAGATACTCTGACTTATTTTCTTCTTGGAAGAGAGCAGGTATTTGGTCATGTTTAAAGGGATAGAAAGCAATGGTCCATGTGTGAAGACAGAGCTAGGCTGGGGATTGCGTTTCTTTGTCTAGTCTTTAGGAAAAAAAAATGGAAACAAACAAGCTATTCCAGGCATACTTATAACAGTTTTAATGTTAAAGCATATAAAGAAGCTCTGTATTGTTTCCTGTATGCTCTAATGCTGTCACTGTAACACAGTTAAAGCAACCATGAAAGGATATAGATTGTTTAAAATGTGTTTATGTTGATAAAGTAAGTGCTCACTAGACCCTGTGATTTGAATTTGTAGCATCAAAAGGGTATGTGAACAATAAGCATCTGAGTTTGGGTCAGTTTTTTTGGGTACAGTAGCTTTCCTGTGGTGACGCACTTGTGTTCAGCTGCAGCATTCAGCAGGGCATGTTTACCGAAGGGGAAAAAAAAAGTTAAAACGTGGAAAAATTAGAAACTAAATGTGTGTGTGTAAAGAAAATGCATTAAATAAGTTCTGGTGTTTGTTTTTTTTTTTTTTTTTTTTTTTCATTACATGCAACAAAACCATTGTTCTTCTGTCGTATGGCTGAATAAAATCTGCACACATTCTCAGATTACCTGATATTTGTTGGCTTACAGAGAAGTAGTAGTGGAATTATGCTGTTTTCCCTAATGTCATTTAAACTAGGGATTTTTGAAAGTCAGCATCCCAATACTGAAAAGTCAGATTACCAGCATTTTATGTATTTGGTTCAGATTTTGCATTTGAGTGCTGTTCTGTCTTACTTCTGAGAGTTTAATTGACCCATGCATTTTTGTATGCTATTCAGAGCTCTTTGAGAGAGATGGTACTCCAGATATTACTGAAGGAAAGACTTAAGTTCTGTTTAGCATGTCTGCAAAGTAGCCTGGTACAGATTACAGGATGTATATAAGAAAGCGGACTGTAAACCTAAGCAGCTAGCTGATTTTCACACAAGGAGGTACATGGCTGCTAGTTGGCCATTGAACATGGCTGAAAAGCAGATACTTTAAATATGAAATGTGATTGTAGCTAAAATCCAAGAATAAATCAAGGAATACTGAAGTTTTCCACCAACCAGTTTACTTGCTTTGAGGTAACTGTAATCTGTGTCCTTGGAAACTGTCTTCAAAAGAAAAATTGCATTTGCAGGAATGAGGGGGAGGAATAAGATACAGTAAAAAGATTAGGTTAAATTGATTTAAGTTTATTCAGCTGCCAGCAGGGATCATCCTGCCTATCCCTTGTTCATACTGCTGCAACTTTCCATGTACTACACTAGATTCTGTGGTTACCTGGTTATTTCATCAAGTCTGACAGACCCGAAAGCTAACCCTGCTAAAAAATATGTATCTTTTCCAGTGGTTCAGTTTCTGCATTTAGCTTGGTGTTTACTGTGTGAGCAGGTAGACATGGTGTTTTCTTTAAGCATGTTAGGCAACTGTGATCACTGCATTAAATATGCTTTACAACAGCTATTAGTAGTGTGCTACCACACTAGTAGTTTGTGTCTACATTAAGTGTTTTCAAGGAAAATTCCTAGATTAGAAACTGTTTTTAAAATTAGTTTAATAAAATCTCCTGTTCACTGGCTATAGAACAGAACAATGTAGTGATGTAATTGGGTGCGTAATTAAATGCTGTGTCTCTGCAGTGGAAACATTCTGAGTCAGAAAGGATTTCTGTCCTGTTGGATACTTCTGTGCCTTTGAAAATCTCTGCTAGGTTTATAGGCAAATACGTACCTTACAGTAACAGGAAAACGCAGTTGGGTAATTCATGAAAATCCAAAACTTCTTTTCATAATTCCCTCTCTCTAGGTTGGATCTGGGTTATCTCGTCTGGGAACAGCAGCAACCATCAAAGGTGAGAATTTTTGCCTACTTCTTAAAATTACCTTGCAAGTAGCACTTCAGATTACTGTTCATTACAATATTGTTTCCAAATACCTTGTACATATTCAGAAACTTTTCTGTGAGCCAAGTGCAGCATTTACTAATTGGAAGAAATCTTCCTTGCTGTTGCATATGATATATCTAAAATACTTGGAGAGGATCTTGTGGAATCTATCTTTTGCTTTCCATGTAACAACAGGGTTTGGGGTCGCTTTTTTTTGTTTGTTTGTGGATTGGTTTGGTGGTGTGTTGTTTGGGGTTTTTTTGTTTGTTTTCTGCTTGTAAATGCAGAGCAAAGGGGTGGTTTGAGTGGGCTTTTCCCCTACTATTTTGAGTTCTAGGCAACCAGTCACCCTTCTTGTTTTGTAATTCCATGATGTGATTATTTCTGGTTGCTTGGTATCTAGCACAATTATTGTCCAGTACAACCTTTATGAGCTTCTCGGAGGTGAAAAGATAAGTTATTTGTAATTAGCGAAGTTGCTATCTTGCAAATTTATTAAGCTAATAATAAGAGAAGCAAATGAGATGTGAAGGTTTTTTACCTTAGTGATTTTTTTTCTTACCATTTTTATCTATACAGGTATTTTATTACATTGTATCTCTAATTTTTATCAGCAGCCCCACTGGCTTCTGTGTCAGGTACTTTTCCAGTTCTTCATGCAAGGTCTGTGTAGTTGAATGCAAGCTCTCCTGTATACAAAATAAACAGTAGGTAATACTTATCTCTGACAGATAAGAGAGAATTTGCATTACTTGTAATTGCTATTCACCTTTGGATGAAGATGCAAAACCAACAGTTTTTCGTGACAAGTGAGAGATCTAGGGTGCATGTAGATGTATGTGTTAATATTTTGAGCACTAGTACTCTCCTTTCTTAAAATTCACAGGAGATACTGACACTGCGAAGACCTCTGATGATATCAGTTTAAGTCTTGGCCAGAGTTCTAGCCTATGTAAAGAAGGAAGTGAGGAACAAGGTAAAATTTCTTCTTCTGCATATTAAACATGGTATTTTGTTACCAAACCCCCTTTGCTTAACATGGTAAGTAAATTCATGCAATTTGGTGATAGAGGCTTAGAAAGGGGATCTTGAAGTTCTCTGTTTCTTAATAACTCTTAAGTTCCTGGGATGCGTAAACTTTGTGTGTTTATTGTTCTGGCATCTTCCAGCAGGTAATAAGTATTTACTGTCTCCTTACTGCTGGGAGATCGTCTAGGGACATGCAAGCTAGCTATCTTGCTCATACTGAAAGTGGCCTGGGGTTCATGGACTTCACTGTTGACTAATTTGCTTTTGTTTCCAGTATAACCGAATCTCTCAGACATGCTTTTCTGTAAAATAAATAATCCTGCATAGAGTTTTGTGTTTGGAGCTACGAGCTTATAATGTGCAAGGTACCAGAGTTTTTTAATTGTTTTGCTAGGATGTAAGGACACTGCTAGTTTGTATTCTTTAGTTGTCCAATTTTGTTTCAGATCTCATTTTTCATCTATCTTTATTGCCAGGAAAAAGTCTGTTCAGACTAAAATGAAGCATAAAATTGTGGGGAACTCCTGTTTGCTGGCTTTGGAGTACCTGCTGATTAGCAGGAAGTTACTGTAGTTCATTTTGGCTAATCTAATCAGACTGGTCGGTTCCTTTCAGTCACTATGTTATTCAGTGCAGAAAGTATGTTTAAAATACAGGATTACAGGTGGCCATGGTGCTGTATTAGACAGCAGTGTTCTACTACTTTCAGCTCTGTAACAGAAACGTTTGTGAAGTCTCTCAAGTTACATATGTGCCAATACATTCTACTAAAATTTTGTGATTGTGGTAATTTAACTTGGCCTCCAGATCTTCTGTTTTTGATGAAAGTATCATAAAGGAAAGTAGCCTGACTTTCAGTACTACCTGCAGGTGGACGTTTTTACTTGTAATGGATAACAGAAGTGATATCTCTGACAAGAGCTAACAGCAAATCCTCATGATCTGTTTTAACAGCATCAGTTTTAATGGTAGTGAAATTCACTAACTTCATAGGGAGTTTTGTTCTAATACCACTGGACCTGTGCCAGTGCCTGCATCTTTGCCAACTGTGAGCTTCGTTGGTATCTGATAGAAAAGGTGGTTTTTGTTGGTATTTTTGTGATTTCAAAGTTAATCTGTAGTCTTTAATAATTTTAAAGTTTATGTGGAATAGTCTATTGTATGTAGGAAGTAAAACAGAAGGCAAGGTACACTTATAAAACTTTAGGGTATATAAAAACAGGTGTGTTGGAACTAGTTGATCTTAAGGTCCTTTCCACCCCTACCTATTCTATTATTCTGACATACATGAGCCATAGAGAAGTTGGGAACTTGTTAGAATGGTGTTGTCTTTTATTGGCTGCTAAGATTAGGCTGGTGTTAATTTCTTTTTTTATGTATATAAAGTATCAGATTTGCTCAGATGCTAGGAAGTGTTTTAAATGGTAATGTAATGCATAGTACTTGCAAATGCATTTGTCAATTTACTTTATCTGATATAAAATCTGCTTTACAACTGGTTGTTTGTAACTTACATGAGCATTTTTTCAATGTACTTAAACAGATTTGGCAACGGATCGGAAGCTTTTTCGTCTGGTGTCGAATGACTCGTTTGTCTCTATCCAACCTTCATTATCCTCTGGACAGGATTTGCCAAGAGAAAGCAGTGACAAAGTGTGCCTCTCCAACAACCAGCTTGTGGACCAGTCTAAAGCCAGTGCATGTGACGCAGAAGTAGCTTCACTTGTAACTCTGCATTCTCACTCCTATAGGAAGGATCATAGACCACGAGGTGTACCAAGGACTTCTAGTTCTGCTGTTGCTTTTCCAGATGCTTCACTAAATGACTTCCCTCTCTATCAGCAAAAACGAGGACTAGATCCTGTCAGTGAGTTAGAAGCTTCCAAGCCCCCTTCTGGATCGAGAGAGTCCTTGGCTGAGAACTCTTGCATTTCGGGAGTCTTTCAATTAGATGACATTCTGAAAAGTAGCAGCCCTCAACCATTGGTTAAGAGTGGGAAAAGCAAATCCTTGAAAGCAGACAAAAGTGTGGACAGTTTGAGAAGCCTGAGTACTAGAAGCAGTGGTTCAACAGAAAGCTACTGCAGTGGGACCGATCGTGACACTAACAGTACTATCAGTAGCTATAAAAGTGAACATACGAGCTCAACACATATAGAGAGTGTGTTGTCAGAGCATGAGGAGGAGTCTCCTAGGGAAGAAAAAAAGGACGGTAAGAAAAAGGACTGTGGTGGTGACTCGGATGACAGTAGTTCTACTACTGACAAAAGGACTAGTAGCGAAAGGACTGCTGTGGAAATGAGCACTATCAGTGGTGTTCAAGAGTTGAAGGGTTCTAATGCATCTGATGAGATGCACAGTCAGAAAGGTCTTGGTGCCTCTGCTTCAGAAGAGGCCAATAAGAACCCACATGCCAATGAACTGACTACACAAGCTGACAGGCCACTTGGGAAGGCTGCTGAACAAAGAGATGAGCAGAGTGAAAAATTAGCTGTGTTAGTGGATTCAAGAGCTTCTAAAGAAACGAGTGGAAAACAAAAAGAGGGAGATGTTCGACCAAAATCTTCTAGTTTAATACATCGAACAGCCTCTACCCACAAGTCTAGCCGGAGAAGGACAGGAAAAAAGCGGGCTAGTAGTTTTGACTCAAGTCGGCACAGGGAATATGTCTCTTTCCGAGGTGTATCTGGTACTAAACCTCACAGTGCTGTGTTTTGTCACGATGAGGACTCCAGTGATCAAAGTGACTTAAGCAGGACTTCAAGTATGCAGTCAGCTCACCAGTTCAGCAGTGATAGCTCTTCCAGCACCACCTCCCATTCATGCCAGTCTCCTGAGGGAAAATACAGTGCTCTAAAGACCAAATACATTTCTAAAGAACGTGGGGGCACAGAGCCTGAAAATGCTCACAAAACCCACATAAGCTCTGAAGGAATTAGCAAAAAACGATCTACACGTCGGACTTCTAGCACAAACAGTGCCAAGAACCGTGCCAGAGTATTAAGCCTGGACAGTGGTACTGTAGCTTGTTTAAATGACCCAAATAGTTTAATGGCACCGGGAAACATAAAACAGTTAACCACTTCAAAATCTGATTTGGAAGCCAAAGAAGGAGAGGTGCTAGATGAGCTATCTCTGTTGGGAAGGGCTTCACACTTAGAGTCAGTCACTCGTTCTAGGAATAGCTTACCGAGCCAGGCTACGTTTCCTGAAGGGGAAGAACAAGAATCAGCAAGTGGAGGTAAGTAAATGACCTACCAGAAGTACCTTGCTGTGTTTTGTTAATAAGTCTGGTATCTGTGACTTAATTTGCAGCTATACTTAAGCATCTTCCTGTTTCTTCCTTCTTGCCTAGTCAAATGATAAAGCATTTCCTTCATAATCTATGGAAGATCTACAGAGATGGCAATTCAATTAAAATCTATAGGTAGAGATGTTATGGGTTTATAACTGGCAGTCATTGTTAACAAGAGCTATATCTTAAAGTTACTATTTGTGATCACATCAGACCTGCTCCATTGTATTACTTGAACTTCAAATTATGTGTACTATTTTAAAAGTTAATAATAAAAGGGAGAGTGTTTTTGTTTGAAAGACTGCACAGTTTAGAAAATTGTGAGCATGGAAGTGATTGTTCGACATTGCTGCTGCCTCTTAGATAAACTCTGGCATGGCTTGAGGTGGTATCAGGAAGACCCAAACAACCCCAAACCATTACCATGCTGCCTTGAATTGTGCATTCTTATGATGGTCTAGTTACTGAGCTGAGCTGTCCTAGGGATTTGGTTTTGCTTAGCTTTGCCTTTGTTGACTAGACAGTGTTTACTTTGGGGTTGTTTTCTTTTTTTGTCCTCATTATGGGAACATAATAACCTTCCTGAGCTGGAGAGAGGAATGTAGTTTCCTCTTGCTTTCTGTAACTATTATTTTGCTTGCTGTAATGTTAGTGTTAGGCCTACCTGTAGTAGCTGGTATTAATACAGATTTTTGGAGCTCTTAATAGCTTTTTGTTTAGTGCTTGTCATGGTGTTCCATTTTGTTTCTTGGTTAGCCGTATCGAGGGCCTTAACCAGAAGGCTTTTTGTGCCATGGAAGATTAGTGGTTTTAAAATCTTTTTTAGAACATTTGATATTACTTATTACCTTATTCTGACTTTTGGGATTGTTTGAGGAGGAAATACCTACAGCATAATCTGGATCTTGTTAGCTAAGCGCACAAATGCTTCATGAAACTGTTTTAGATCAAGACAGATGTTTTGAAGAACATAAAGCAAGTTTACCGTCCTTGGTGTTTAGGCTACGTAAACAAAGTGTAGTGACTTCCATCTTAAAAGAAGAGGATTCTAGCTCACAGTGAGATGAGATATGATTGATAGCTCTTTCCCCACTGACATAAGAACTAACTCTAAAAATCAGTACAACTAATTTGGGGAGGCTGGGGGTGGGTGTGGGAATTGCATGCTACACTGAAATTCAGTGTATTGATTACTGATCATATTTGACTAGTTTATAATTAGTTCAGGCCTATTTAGATGCCTTCACTTAAAGAAAAAGCATATACTGGTACTTTGTTATTCATAGTAACAGAGTTACAGTAGCTGTAATGAAAGAGTTCAGGTTGCTCTTTGTACTAACTCTGCAAGCTAAATACTTAATACACTATTATTAAGCTTTGTTAAAGTGATAGCTCCCCTTTATGTCTACTGAGCATAATTTGACAAGTAAAAGGTTTGATTCATGTATTTCCTGTTTTGACTCTGCTCTCCTTAGCAGATTTAAAATTATTTAATTTTGCTTGGTTTGTGTTGTTAGTTTAAAACTGTTAAGACTTTCTCCTTATATTCAGAGGAGGATTATTCTACCTTACAGAATATGTCAAACTTTATATGCACTCACCAATTGCCAGTAGTCTGAAAGAATTGGTGCGTGACTATATATATATTGCCAAATACTCTGATTCCTCTTTTAAAGAGGGAAATGGTGGGAAAGACGTACCCTAACATGTTTAAAAGCAGTCTTAAAGAGAAATCTATAGCAGCTTAAGCAGTAAAGTTTCACTGTCAGTCTTGCTGGACTGTTCAGTTTCCCCTTCAAACTTTGTTTACATAATGGTAATTTTGAAATTGTTAGTATTTTTAATAAATAAGGACCGAAGTATTACTTGTCTATGGGTTTCAGGCTGACTTTCAGGAGCAATCTGAATACAAATTTGCCAGATTTGATGACATGATATGATTAGTAACACTTGCTGTATCTTATGTTTTTTGTTAACAATAGAATAAGATGTTTCATTTATGATTATAAGAAACATTGTCATCCTGCTTTTTTGAAAGCAGACCAAAATCATCACTGTTCTTTAGCATTGCTTAAATATTTATGCAGTCAAGTCTAGCATCAGGCCAGTAATCTGTTGAATTTATCTGTTTATGATCAATCCAAATAATTCCTTCATGTTGTCCTTCATTTCTACTGTTTTTTTTTTATTTTGTGGGGATTTGATTGTGTGGTTTTGTGGTTTTTTTAGGGAGGAGGGAAGGAAGGGAGGGAGGCTTTTACTCCCAAATTTATAGTTTGTATTGCAAGTTTTGTAACAGCTATATCTTTATTGTAGCTTTCTTCTTTGGTGTAACCTGTGACTAATAGAGATCAGAGGAAATGTTTCAGCTTTTTATAATAAGTCTTTAAGTTGATTTTTATTCAGTATTTCTCATTATTGAGTTGCCCTCACCTTTTGGGAGTTTTTTTTTTTAATTGTAATATGTATCACGAACGTGTATGTGTATAGAAATGATTTGAGAAAATGAAGTTATTTACATATAACAAATGCACTTATGGAATAAAGTTGGTTCAAATTTTCAGAAGATCAGAGGATATTGGTAGGGTGGGACTTTTAAAAGTTGTCTTGTCCAACTTCATGCTGAAAAGGATCATTTTATATTAATATTAATTTATGTGATTGCTTACAATAACTTCCTGAAGCAGTTAACAGATGCACCAAGACTCCTATTAGTTTAGTCTTCTTTTTCTCAGGTAGCAGCTTTCTGGTTCTATGTTTCACATAGAACTTGAATCAGTAATTGTAACTTAATTTTATCTTTAAATCTTCAGGGGGTAAACTGCAAAATACATTCTTGCTTGTTTGTCTAACTGCTGAAGTGTTTTGTAATAGATAAGGCCTTTAGTAATCTTTTACAAAGCAGGTACAGCTTAGCAGTTTCACTTCTATTTTACTATGCCAGGAAGTGGTGGATGACTCACTTCTTACAAGATTACTTGTGCATTTGATTGGAAATTGCAGTTTGTTAAAATGCAGACAAACAGCAGTTGAAAATTCTATTATTAAATATATGTGGTAGATGTATGCAAAAAATGGAAGATGTCTTACAATTGTTACCCTTTTTTGTAACTCAGTCTCTAAAAGTAGCTAGTGAATTGATGGGTTATGGGTTAAATCAAGTTGTTTAGGTGTCTAGAAGTCTTCCTGGATGCCCAGTGGTATTTCAGAAATACTACCTTGGTACCCTCCTGTGCCTCTCTTCTGTCAAATGTGTGCTATTCCTGGACTGCTGTTAGTAATGACTTAAAAAAAAAAAATGTGTAATCCCATCTATGACAGTGATGTTTTGTAAAACTCTAGCTGACCTGAAAAATAAAGCATTCTCCCTGGTTCTATTTAACTGTAAAAGATGCACTCTTTAAGTTCCTAGTCTTTTATAGCTTGTTGTAATTTAACGTTTATTGACTTTAAGATCTTGAGTTACATAGACTTTTGTAAATAAAACTGCCTGTAATGTAATGCATTTTTTTTTCTTCTGTGCATTGCATAGTGATGTTGAAGTAACAGCTCATACTGTTCCTTCTTGGTTTGTGGTCTGCAGCATCTCTACAGGCAGGCAAAACAGGGTTTATGAGCTTGGCTTACAGTCTTGTTTCATATGGCACATGGAAACCTGTTAAACTCTTCAGTCTGCATGTATTTGTACATCTGCGCTTAGTGTATCTGCCTGTAATAATTAGACAGTATCCTTTTAAAAGTACAATTCTGTTTTCTGCTATGGAGCCAGTGGTCATGTCAGCTGTTAGAAACATATCACTTCTGTCCTACTATGCTCATGTTCCATGTAATTTACCAATACTGTTTGTTTTGCCTGTTGTAGAGCTGTTCAATGCTTCTGTTGGCTTTAGTTTGTTTTCTGCAGGTAGAAATTAATACAGTTGTGGAAGATGGGACTTCTGGTGTGTTTTCTGGGAGTCTTATCCATTTACATTCAAACTGCTAAATCAAACAATTTTGCATGAGAAATTAAATTCTCCAAGAATTCAGAAATGGTAGAAGCTGAAAAACATATAAAGGTACTGTAATCTGGTGTTATGTATGCTTGCTATCTCTGTTGATGTGTTCAGCAGGACCTCTCCTGTAACTGCATCGTATAAAGCAGATTGGTCAGAAGAAAGGGCCTCTTTGCTATATGAGGCTCTTTATGGAAGTCAAAAGACTGTATTCCATGACTTGATTTTTAGATGTTAATTCTCAGTGTTGTAAATGGCATTTGGTTCAAGCATTTTCATGTTAGTCCTTCCCAGTATCTGTCTTTGAATGCATAATGTTGTTCTGTCATAGCTTTTGTATGCAAAAGTTGAGTTTTACAGAATTACCTCTCACTTAGGAAATCTTGTCACCTCAGTAGAGGTGAGGTGTTGCCACTAACAGTTAAAGATGTAAACAGCATTAGGAGTGATGTGTGAGGCCAAAATGGATTCTGCAGTTTTGGAACTAACTTGGAATGAATCTTACGTCTCTCTCTTAATTGCTAATCACTACTTAACTAAAACTATATGTGGTTTTAGTATTTTGTATGTGGACTCTATCCTGGCTGATTTACCCCTTTCTAATATTTATGGATAACGCCATGGCTTTCATTAGATTACTTATTACCAATGTAATTACGGTCTTCCTGATACTTTGTGGTTCCATAAAGGTGGTGATGGGGAACAAACAAATGAAAACCTCAAGTTTTGTCCAGCTCACAGCAGTGGCTGTTGAGAGCCAGGGATGTGTGTGATTGCTTGGCAAAAGTTCTAAGTACTGGTGGTAAGAGGCTTCCTGTCACTTGGTGGAAATGTACTCCTTTAGTATGTCACCTACAGAGTAGTAGGTATTCCACCTAAAGTCCTGCAGGGCTGCATAAGAGAAATTCAGGGTACTTGATAGAAATGAATGCAAAAGCGTGACAGTGTTTGCCAAAAATTAAAAGTTAAGCAAAATGCACTTTATATAATTGTTTGGTTCTCTGCTGGGTAAAACTTCATAAAATTTCTGTAAAATTTGACCCTGGTTAAATTCTCTCAAGACTCCCAAAGAAGCCAGTGGTAACTCTTTTAGAGCAATGCAAAGCAATTTAAGTTATTTAAATGGATTGGATTTGGTAGTGTTTGTGCAACTACTTCCCACAATTTCTACTTGTTTTGGAAAGAATGGTTCAGTGTTGTTGACTAGTAGTATGTGGTGTTCATAAATTTGCCAAGTATACATCTCAAACAGGAGTTCAATAAAAAAAATTAAGGCTTGGAGTAAATGAAGCTGCATCTGTTATGTTTATAAGCCACTTTGTTTCATGCTGGTTTTTAGGTGTACCTGGATTTGCTGTTACTCAGAGCCCAGATAGTTCTTCCAGCTCTTTGAACTGTAATGGAAGTGCTCACATTGTTGCCAAATGTAGCTGAGATATAACTCCAGGAAATATCCAAGTTGGCTACTAATTGACACTTGGAGTTCTAGTTAATAGAAACCCATTCAAAGCAAACCTGAGTTGTATGGTATGTAGAATACAACTTATGCTGGAAAGGCTGGGTGTTCTAAGATTAAAGCATCTTGTTCTTAAAGGTGAATAAATCCAAGTACAAAGTCAAAATTAAGTTTCATAAAGATTTATGTAGGTTATGAACTTTTGCCTGCTCTATGAATGTGCTAGTAGCAATAGATGGCGAAATCCCTGGATTTAGGGACTGAATTGCCCAGGAGGCCGGGTTAAGCTGTAGCTTTAGCTCTTTGACAACAAGTCCATCAGCATCGTAGCCAAGAAGTCTGTGTTAACACCTAGTGTGTTTTAAATGTGAAATGATTCAAGTGGGAATTGCAGTAAAGTAGAATAACCAGGGCTTCCTAGTTTGATCTTTGGCATTAATATAGAAATTTGTCTATGAAGGTGGTTTGTAAAAATACCTGGTTCAGAATTCAAACCAGATAGTTTCATTGTCCTGCTTATTCCCTGCTTGACAGTGTTATGCTTTTTGGGTTGTTGTAGTGACTGGTTTGATGTAACTGTAAATATTTCTTTGGCCTAGTCTCAAACTTGTTTTCTTCATGCGTTCAGCTGCCACACTGAATTCTTGGGATTTACTTCTCTTGTTTTTCTCTTCTTGTGTGTGTCAAGCTTTCCTTACTAAATTGTGTGCTGTTTTCCTCTGCCCTATTTTCTATCAAAAGTTTATCTTTTTAAGCTCTGTTCTTCATTGGTCATCACATCTCCATTCTTCAGAAATTTGTATTAGTGATATTTTTTCATTACATGTTCACAGTAAGTTATAACACCATAAGCCAAAACTTTGCTTTTCCATCAGAGGAGTAAAAGAAAGCTGTAGGTCTTATGATGGATGTAATCCGTGATAATTAATAACTGTAAACTGAAGATAAGAATTAAATTGACTCCTCCTTTCTACTTAGGTATTTTAAGTGTTAGGGCACATGAGAATAAACTACAAATGCGTAAACTGTGAGGAGAGTGGTGGTATTAATACATAAATTCATGTGGACTGTGGCTTTTCTTGGGTTTTGAACTCAAGTGAGATACAGATACTCAATACAGAACAAAATTTCAGTTGTTTGGTTTGGCAAACTATTGTCAATGTTGGAAGACAAATTTTATTGCTTATATATAATTCATGTGCCATAAACTTAATTTTGGATTTCATTGAGAATTTGTAAGGTTTGCCATTACAAGTGGTTGAAAATAGTTGGATTACAATTTCCCATTTGACAGGGAGAGAAATGACATGTCCAAACATTATTTAGGTTTCATGCACATGTTTAACCATGTTTAGTCTGATTAATGTTCAAAACCATCTAGGCTTCCAGTGTTTGTTTTTAACTTCCCCTTACTCCCCTTTCCTGAGAAGAGTGAGTGACACTGTTTCTGTTGTGTGTATGCTGTTGTTTTTTTTGGCTTTCATTTTAGTCAGTCTGAAGTTTGCAGTTTTCATCCTGAGAACTCTTGATTTTCCATGTGGGTACTTTACCTCTGTATTAGCTCCATGCTGCATCTTTCAAGCAATCTTCTTACTTGGCAATAACTTATCTGAGGTACCAGGTTTATCATTTTTGTCTAGAAAGAATTAAATGGGATTTGTTGACACAATAAACTTGGAAATTCTGCTTTTTAGTCTTGTGCTTCCTCAGTTTTGTCTTAAGAGTTCAGCTTAGAAGCAGTGGTACATACATACAGGGTGATAATATAAATGTTTTGGCTTGTATACATAAATGTTTCTGTTTGAAAGCAGATATTTCTGTTGTATGTTTTGTAAAGCTAGGGAATTGGAGCTGTGTAGGAAGGACCTCTAGTGTTTCCATAATCTGGGCTTCAGTTATTGCAGAAGGTGATGGCTACTGATTAAAGAACATGAAAAGACAAACAGATGTTGTCAGTGTTAAGTATGCTGCCTTGAAGAACTGCTCATGAATGCTGTTGCTGCAAGTAGTTGCAAATGGTAATTAAGAGGTAATGCTGATGTTTACCATCCTAATGGTAATTAAGTAGCTTACTAGCACCGTTCTTTATTTTGTGGTGTTTAACTGTGACCTGATTAGCAGAAATGTGCAGTTACTTTTGCATCTGAAGTCTGTGGAAGCTGCATTCTGAATATGTGAATTTTAAAATGCTGATGTACGCACTTGAATAATTGATCTCTACAAGTTGGCAACCAGAATTAGTGGGCAGTTCTGACCTTTTATGTGATAACTTGAAGTCAGGATTCATACTGTCTTTCCCAGTACTTCAGATATGAGAGCTATAAAGAAATCCTTGAAGAAATTAGGTTGTGTATTAAAACGAAGCATGAAAACCTGTATACTGAACCACAGGAGAAGTGTCTTGAATTCTTCCTGAAATACACTGAATGAGAATTATCATCTACTGTTTCTTAGAATAACAAAAACAGTTGTGGAGGAGTAAGGAGAAAAGTGCAATCCCAGAGTTTTCCAGAAAACAGAGGACTGAATTCAGTGCATCATTAACTTTTGATGTTTTGGTAATGAAGTGCTTGTAACTTTAACATTTGTTTTAAAGTGTATCACTTTATATAGCTTCTTAGCTCCTAATGCAAAATATGGTTTGAAGTTTCATATACAGTATTCACTTGATAACCTCTGGTTCATGGGTGGAATTACTCTTGTTCCTTGCAGCCTTTTGTGTTCTGAGCAATGTCAGTAATAGGTTGCTATAGGTTGCTATTCCCTGTAGACAAGCATTAGTCTTTGCTGGCAAGTTTTGAAAGCTTAATAGTAGGAATATTGTAATTTGAAATGCACTAAAGCAAACATGGATCACTCTGCCTGTGATCTTTGTGCTATAAAGAAATAATTGCTGCTTTAGTGTTCTAGATTTTTTTTTTATTTTGGCTTAATGCAGTCTTTGCTTTTCTCACTATAGTAACAGGCTTGGCTACCAAGTTGACTTCCACATCAACATTGTATTCTACTCTTGCACTCATTTCATGTCAAGTGTGGTTTGTTTTTGTTTTTGTTTTTGGTTTTTTTTTTTTTGTTGTTTTTTTTTTTTTTTTTTTGGTTTTTATTGTTTTTTTTTGTGGTTTTTTTTTGTTTGTTTTTTTTTTGTTTGTTTTGTTGTTGTTGTTGTTGTTTGGTTTGGTTTGTCCCCCCCCCCCCTTCTCCTCTTCACTTGCCTGCCAAAACCTATTTCTCTGACCCATTCATTTGAGCTCTCCAGCGCACTGTGTTCAGATTGGGTAGTAGCTTCCTTGGTTCAGGATCAAGACTCCGAGATTGTAGACACACCATGAAGCAGTACAGAACTGAAGTTGTTCACACTGTGAAGTTTAGGGAACACACATAGATTTTGGGGATCAGCCCGTGGAAAAATCTTGGACTCCCTGGGGTACATGCAAATGTTTTACAGTGTAGCTTTATAAGTTGGCAAAAGCTTTTCTTTGTAGTTGGGGAGTTGAAAACTGCAAATGCTTACAAAAGTTATTCTCTCACTTAATCACAACCCCCTGCTCCTCCAAATAATAGTGTAGCTTAATCTAAAATGAGCAATATGTATCCCTTTGTGCTTATGAGGAAAAGGCAAAAAGCAACTCTGTTTTGTCCCCTGAGGAGGTGTTATGAGGTTAACCTCAATGCTACCTTTTTGGCAGAAATTGTGAAATTGATAGGAGAATATTATGGTAAGGAATGGTAGACAATTTTCTTTGTCCTTCAGGCTTCTCCGTTAATTATCTATTAAGTGAGATAAAAGTGATGTTAGTCTTGTCTCTTCCTGCCTTGTGTAAATGGAAGAGATTTGGGTTATTGAACTTTTTGCAACCTGTCTATTTGGATCCGGGATAGGGGGGAAATGAACTGTAAACTCAAGAGCACACCTCAGCCCCCAACCGTCCAGATTCTTATTAATAATTGTGTGTTGTGATCCTGCCTTGAGTCAGGTTATTCAAATAGTATCTAAGCTACTTCTGTTGTTGCAAGTCCAGTTCATTAACTTGGGGAGGGTCAGGGGGAAGAAAGGAGTCTTAAGTTACTGTGTACATAATTAGGATGGGTTCTTATTTGACCTAAAGTCTGTCTTGATGCAGCAGCACAAGCCAGCGAGGAGACTGTCACATTTCGTCGTGAACGCAGCACATTTAGGCGTCAGGCAGTACGACGCCGGCACAATGCAGGGAGTAACCCTACCCCTCCTACATTGCTCATCGGATCACCCCTCAGGTAGGGTATCTAAATGTTCCACCATATTTAGCATGCATGCAGCAGACCACTTCTCCCCATACCCACCAGTGTTGCCAGCAGCGCACTTTTTACTTCCTTCCCCACCATAACCTCCTTGAGCTGTCACTGCATGTCACTGTGGGCTTGTTGAAATTGTGCATGTATATGTGGCACTGTTTTCAAAATGAGCAGGATAGCCAGTCTCTAACATGTTACAGCTGATTTCAGATTGATAACAAAATGAACTAATGCTAACAAACCTAAACTGTGTTTTTCATCAAAACTTCAGAAACTTTTAATTTCAAGCAAGGAGGAAAAACCCAAGAAAACAGTATTCAGCTCTCCTCCTTTTGGTTTTCTTTCCTTTAAGAAAGTATGCCCTGGGGACTAGGACTGTAATCACTTTTTGCATCTGTAGATAGTGAGAGAGAAGCATGATAACTAAAGCAAAACATTATAAACATCTGAAATGCTTCCTGCAGAGGGTCCAGATCTAAAATACAGGTGAACTGTTGTATGGACACCCTGCAGCTTTTTACAGCAAAAGGGACATAATGAAGTAATAGTGATGCCTTTGCTATAGAATTCACCGTATTAAATCTAGTCATGTGGCACTTTGCATGCCTTAAAGATCTTTAAAATGTACTGTAGACATGTGTCCCAGGAATCCCAACCTTCCCTGGCACATCTGTTAACAGTACTGAGCCTAGTAATATGTTATGTACAGCGACTCTGATCTGCCAGCTTGACAGCAGTAGAAGGAGCAACCACAATATGTTTTTAAGTTTGCTTTTTAAATATTTCAGTCCTGTGGTTGCCCACAGTGTTGGAGGGTCTGGCTAGCAGAAATTTGCCTGTAGAGTAAGGAACATCCCCCCAGTACATCAAAATAATTCTTCTTCCAATTATATGATGAATACAAAGGATTAATTGTATGTATTCTGTGTTCTTAATGATCTTTTCGTATGCTAAGCTATCTTTAATAAATAGGATCAGTCTGACTTTGTTTCAGGAGTACTAGTATAATTTTTTGTTACTAGGAAAAGCTATAGGAATTGAGAATAATGAAAAGAAAATACTTTATAATAGGGGATAAGCAAGGAATTGTGCCATCTCTGTGTCACCACTGAAATAACAAAGGACTAAGTTTGTAAGATTTCCTCAGGCAGGAGGGTTGCCAAGAATGGTGCCTAAGATCAAACAAATGAAAAGTTTACTTCTGCCACATCAAGTGTTGGAACTACTTAGCTATGGTTCTAGTCAGTAGTGCAGTATGTAGCAGCAGTCACATCGTTTCACATAATTTTGTCATGTTGATGAACCTGGCTTGTTCAACTTGAAGTTAGTGATGTACTTCATAGTGCAGGATGCTAAAACTGCGTTCTCTTAGATGTCTTGCTGATTCGCTGTTGAACTTGCTTCTGATGTTGTGTGGTGTTTTTTTGTGGTTTTTTTTTTTTTTTGTGGATGAGTTGGTTTTGTTTTTAAAGCAGGGTAGTATAGTTTTGTGTATTCTTTCATAAGAGGCTGTGCAGACAAATCATAAATCCTAAACTGTGCATCAGCCAGAAAACAATGAGTTTTCTTGTTCCTAGGTAGGAAGTAGGGTAAATAAAGGTTGTTTTTAAATAAAGGATTGTTTTAAATTGAGGCTTACAGCTGCCTTATTTTTTACACACTACAGCAGTCATTAGGGTTCCTATGGCTTAAACTGGACTTAATTGTGAGGTCATGAGAAAACTGAAATTGACGACAGCGACTTTTTCATCAGACAAGATGAGCAAGGGTGAAAGAGTGGATCAAATACTTGTGTTTTCTCTAAGTATCTTCTGGTTATCTAAATATGCTACTTTCTAAAAATAAAAATCCAGAGCAAACTTTCTCTGACACAATGGCACATTAATAAAAATACATGTATTGTAACCATATGCTCAGAATTGAATACTTAGGTTAGTTTGCTCAAAGCATTGTTTGTGATGCTAAGTGACTGTCCTTTGGAGTGGAGTTAAAGTGCTGTACTACAGCCAAGCACCACAGTGCTTTCAGATTTGTTTGACATAAATTCCACATAAACTACCAATAAACTACCGACTGTGGAACATATTTGAAAAACTGTATGTATTACTGTTTGAAAACTTTTGAGTCTGAAAAGTCTGAAAACTTTTCTTTATATGGGTAGCCTAATTTTAGTGTCAATTCTAGGTGTTACTGGAGGAAGAAACCCTAAATGGTTAGAATAATGTGCATAAGGAAGAAATCTGAAGAAATACAAAAAAAGAGATTTTTTTTTTATTATTTTTTAATTTATTTTTTTAGCCAGCTATCACCAAGATCTCTTCTAAATACCACTGCAACTGTACTGGCATCGCTTGTTATATGCTAGTGGTGAGCTGACTCAGTCTAGTTCCTGATATTGCTAATCCATGTTATGACTTTCAGATGTTAAGCTTCTAACAGTGTTAGATTCGCCAGTATTTTGTTGCCTTGATGCTACTACTTTTGTATTCTTGCCAGCAAAATCTTAGTCTGCTAATCTCTATCTCTGACATAGTGGATGTTGTGAAGATGTTACTTTAGAACCTGTGGAGTTCAAGCTGATTTTTGCTTTTTTTAAATATTTCCTGCACATTATTGCTATTAATTTTCATTTCCCCTGTGGAATGTTTGGTTAAAGAAACAATGGCATTATATGCATGTGTGTTTGGCAATGGTAGACACTTAAGTGAAACCTGGTCCAGTAAATTCTGCTGGTCTGATGCCAAATTAGACACAACAGTACTTTGCTGGGCAACTTAAAAACAAACAAGAAAAAAAACATCCAAACCTGCCACAAAACAACCAGCCACCCTGCTTCTGTCCTGCCTACCTGTCAGCAGTGTTTTGGGCACTTTAAGTATGCATCCTGTGTAGTCAATGGTGTATGCATGTGCATCTGATATGAGGACTATCTGCTAAGTGATTGAAGCAGTATTTCAGTTTTATAATTAACTGCTCGGGTAGAGGAGTTATCTTCTACAAATCAGTGCAATCGGTTAATGCCATTTTGGGTTTGTTATTGTGACAGATGGGTAATCACTGAAAGGGCAACTTTGTACTTTTTGCTACATAGCTACTAAAGGGAAATCAGTATTGGTTTTGTGTTGCTGATAATACTGGAGGGACACAATGAAGGCTGGCACATCTGTGAGCTTCCTTAGGGCTTTTGTTGCCATGTAGCTTACTGAGAGTCTTGTGTAGAGCAGCAAAACACTGAATTTGAAGTTCAGATGAAGTTGTTATAATAGAATAAATAATGAATTGCATTCTTTTTACTTAAAGAACTGCATGCATGCCTGCTTTGTTTTGCATGAGCTTTTCTTGAGGCCTATTCTTAAATCCATGTTTTGTTTTCCAGTAGATGAAAAGTAGATGTTCTAGAAAATATTGTTGAAAACAAGTATATTGGGTGTAACACCTCAACAAGGCTTTAGTAAGATTTTACTTTTTCATTTGCCTTACTTGCCAATTGTAGCAGCATGCTATAAATAGTGACATCTTAAACGTGCCAGATGATACTCTTTTGAAAACTGTTTAAGATATTTTGCATATTCTTTCTAAAGTGTAAATTCTTTTGTCTAAAAAAATTCCTAATTTCATTGTGTCCCACAGCTACTGACTGGGACATGTAGCTTACTTAAATGCATAAAATGAAGGGTAAAAAAGAGCTAGTCTTGCAAAGTAGGATGTGGTACAGACAAATGTAAATGTCATGTTTTCTGATACTTTGTCATGTTTAATATTAAACAAGCTATTAAAAAGTTAGCTCTGTAAAATAGTTTTGCAATGAGAAGGCTGTGAAGAGGAGGACTAACATTTTTCAAGAGTTGTCAATTCATGTGGCTGTAAACTTGCATATTTTCTGGAGCCCAAGTTGGCTTTTAAAGGCTGTTTTTAGGTGCAAGTATGTGTGAGTATAGAAGAGTTTCTTTGCAATAGTAATACTGATTAATGAAGTTCTTGCTGCGTTGTCAAAATAACTTCAAATAGTCTTAATAAATCATTAATTGGCAAAAGTTTTTTAAACATCCTATAGGTTTCTGAATTCAAATGCTTTAACTGCAGTTATCTACAAGGTTTATGGTCATACTTTGTGACTACTAACAAAGTTTAAAGACTAGTTAAAGTGCAGATTAGTAGCAAGAAAGGTGATGTTATTGTGACCATAAAAACCCAAAGCCAATTAAACAGTTGATCAGGTTGGTTAAATGAGCAAAAAAGATCTCTAACTATCATGAGAAGACTGGGATAGTTACTGCTGTGTGTAGGTGATACTTCAGGTTAGTCTGTAATTAGACTAAGTGCCAGTAATTGGCTTTACCTCCCACAAATTTAGGCTTAAAACAATATACTACTTTATGGTGACTTGGGGAGATGCTAGCAGTACTGCTTCGAAGAAGAAAAGAACTCTATTTCTAGGCTACTGATGTAACTAGTGTCCAAATACTGCTATATGGAATTCATGTGTTATCGTAACCCTAGTAAGTGGGTTCTTAATGCTATACCCCTGCAAGTTTTCCTCTTTAAATTAAAAAGTCTTGTTTTGCTTCACTTCTAGCTATCTTTCTCTTCTTCCCTGTAATGTGTCCCCAATCCGTGTTTTCTCGTAGCCTTCAAGATGGTCAGCAAGGCCAGCAGCCCTCCTCCCAGGTCAGAGTGCAGTCCCGCTCCCCTTCCCAGGCAGCTGTGCTCGGCGCTAGCGCCTCCTTGCTGGTGAGAAATGGGAGTGTCCACTTAGAAGCATCACATGCCGCTGCATCTGCTGTAGGTGGTAGCAGTTTGCACGATGAACTTGGTATGCAGGCCTTATGTAACCTTGGTGACATGGAAGTTGTAATGCGGCACACGTGTCGGTAATAATGCGGGGAAAGGCAGCTGAGCTTAGCTCTGATGTTGAATCTTGTAGCTGTGTTTCTTAGAAGGCCATATTGCTCATAAATTCCTTGCCTTTCACAGTCGCCTTTCCAGCAACTGTCTTTAATAAATGCTCGATGGGAAATGCTCTGAGGATGCATAGATACAAGTAGTGATGCTGTGAGAGCTTTCGTGACTTGAATGATGTAACACATGTAATGCATAAGTGTTCTTGCATTGTCACAGGTAGTTGAGCAGAGATCGTGACCAACTTTGGGAATCCTCTGTTTGCTGAAAAAATATTTGTTACAGTTTCTAGGAGTTCTTGACTTTTTTTATTTTCCAGATGAGCCTTGTTTAGCTGATGTTCAAAAAAAAAAAATCATTGTGTGAATGAGTGCTTTATTTTTTTTTCTCTGCATCTTAATTTAGAAGCTTGAGATGGGAAGAAAACCTGGACTCTTTCTTACATCAAATATCATGATTTCATGGGAACTTACAGTGCCCCTTAGTTCTTCATGGTTTTATTTTATGTAATACTCTTAACTGTTTATTAGCTTCTATGTAGCTAATAAAAATACTAGGGATAAGGAAGGTAAGATGGACAGAATAAGCAACTGATCTCCTGTGGCACAGTAACTCAGGGGCAGATGTGTTAAAGCTCCTGAAGGGATCTTGACAGCTATCTATTAATGGCCTGAATTACTGATGACTTCAGCATTAATATGGAATTCTTCAAATTATTAAAATTAGTATCTTTAGAACTGACAGTTATTAGTGACAGTATTTTGAATAGCTGTCAGCTGTAGTACCCTGAAAGTACAGGTTAGCTCAGCGCACTGACAAAACATTTGTTTCATTCCATACTGCACTGAGAGATAAGTGAATTACCATATAACTCCACTAGTTAGAGGTACCGCAGCCTGACAACTCTATAAATATGGGTTTGGCTAACAAGTTGCCATTCATCTGTACCATCTAGCTGCAGTATAAGGAAGCACTGAATGTAAGCAAAACTGAAAATAACCCTGACAATCTCTGAGGTGTTTTATGAAACTTAACAGATGTGATACACCCGATCCTATTATGGCTGTACTAGATAGAGGAATTGAAACTTGTATCTGAATGCTTGTATGTGTCTATGAAGTATGAAAGCTTATCACATGAAAGTGCTAATTTCTTTATATAATATGGAAGTATTGGAATGTAACTCTGAAATTCAGGAATACAGGCTATATCTGTCCAAGGTTAATGTTGAGAATTATTCTTAAAGCTACCATTACAGTATTTAAGGATTTGGTTCTTTTTAACCTAAAAAGTAAAGTTTTCTAGAATTCAAGATTTAATACATAATCTAGGTAACTTTGAGTTATTTAAGAATTTATACTGTGTTGTAATAAAGTGGACCTTTAAGACATTCAGCATTATGTTTGGGCTCTTTAAAAAGGCATATTCATTGCACTTGGTGTACATTGGAACGTATTCAGAAATCTGTATAGCTGGATTCGGCTGAAATTTTGTCTGTACTGTTTTTGTAGCTACAGGGGGCAGCACATTGCATTTGGGGGACACAAAGCTTCCAGCATCTGATCAGTTCAAAATATGATGTAGAGTAGGCATTTATTTCTGATTCAAAGTTTTGAGCATCTGTTTAGACACCTTCCATGAGTGCAAGCAGCCATTCCAGGCAACATCTGGTTTTACTACTTCAGGAAAAATTTCTAGTTTGTGTAGTAGGCTTTGTGTGACAGGTACTATCTTTTGTTAGAATAAAGTAGTTGGCAAAATGGCGCAGACTTTCACAAGCCTGATTCCTTTATCAGACTTAACAAGAGAGAGTGTCTTTCCTTGTAACTGGTATATGGCTTGCATGAGTTTTGTTTTGGCTTGGGTTTTGTGTAATTGTCAGTCAGCGATGAAGTAACACTATTGCTCTGTTTCCTGTAAGTCTAAGGCTGTTATTTTTACTATATTGTCCCAAAATGCCTCACTGTGGAAGATGACCTGTTACTTCACTGTAGATTGTGTATGACTTGGAGGTGGTGGAGGGTGGCAGTTTTGGGTTTTCTTTAACTTTTACTCTGATGTAATCAAAGTAATGCAGGCAATACAGCTAATTTCTTATCACTGTGGAAATCACTGCAACTGCCCAGGGTAAAAAATAGAGGCTGGGAAAAAGATAAGGAAACAAAACCTGATTTCCAGGAACAGGAGGTACACAGCAGTGTCTGCTGCATGTCACTTGTATCTCTGTACAGTGCATGTAAGAAATTACGTTCTTAATGAAATTCTATTAGCGTATTCCAGTTTTTCTGGAAGACAAACACAGCATGTGTTAATTTACATTAAAAGCCCCCACATTTAGGACTTCTGTCTTTTTTTGTGCACCAGTGCAGTATCTACTTCTACTCTTTCTTCACTTCCATGTTGGATGTCAAGCTGCAGTTATTAACAAGATCCACAGTATTAATTTTTTTGTTTGTGTTAAAGATTTGTGTCAACTTGATTCTTGTGGCTTATTTTACAAAGGGTGACCCTTAGTCTATCATACCTGTCCTACATCCAATCTGGTAACTGTATGGTTATCTTCAACTGGATGTTGTCCTTAGATTAAGGCAAGAGAAGTTTTGAGGCTTTATCTTTAGTCTTCCAGGCTTGAAGTAGAAAGTTTTTTATTAATTACGTTGCTCTTTTATGAGGGGTGAGAGGGAAGGAACTTGAAATGATGGAAAAGAAGCTAATTGTGGAGCAGTAAACATGAAGTAAATCATAGGAGCAATGCAGGACACAAAGGAGAAGTGCTAGGCCAAGTGCCATGCTTATAATCAAGAATAATATAATAGGAATCCAGAAAGCAACAAAATGTGACCTTAAGAGAATCACAGTATTTGGAGCACAGGGTGGCAGTGCTAGTGTCTTTTATTCTCAGTAATAACTCATTCTTGAGACTTACAGGTGAAGGGTGGGACTTTTCAGTCCTTGCAGCAAGGGCTGTAAAGGTTAGAATTTGTCAGGTAGTTAGGAATTAGCGTACAGAGTTACTAGAACAGATGCCCTGTTTCTGAAACTGGGGTGAAATAACAGCCTCTTGTCCTCAGATAGTTGATTATTTCATTTTTATTTTACTTTTAATCTAAGGAGTACTGGGTTTGTGATCAAAGAGAACTGGTCATCTGCAGTTCTACAGTACAATTGCCCTGCCATGTTGTGTCACTTTTATGCAAACAATGATCTTTCACGTTTGTTGAAATACTTTAACTGATGAAAGCAGTTGGATGGTCTTAAAAGACAAAAACATTTTCTGTAAAGGTGAATGTATACACTGATTACGTACTTGATTAAAACCAATTTAGAATCAGTTCCTCAATAACTTCTTATAATTAGAATAGAATTATACTATCATAGAATTTAGGGTTGGAAAGGACCTTAAGATCATCTAGTTCCAAATTAAGCAGATGTAATTTATTTGGGACAAAGGGGGGAGTATTTTCAAAGCTACAGGTAGAAAATACTTGCCATTTTCCTATTGAAGATATCCCTGTTGTAGTCTGTAGAATTCTGCACAGTTTGTAATTTTTTATTTTTATATGAAGTCTGTCAAATAGAGTAACTTAAGTGTTCTAACTGAAAACTCTTTTAAGTTTTCATACTGCAGCTGAAGGTAAAATTTTGACCATCAGACATGATAGTGCTTTGCACGCTACAGGGTATTTGTTCTGGCAGCCTTGGGGTGGCTGACTAGGATTTCAAAACTATTGTCACAAGTAGTAGATGGCTGTATCTTGATCTAATGATAATGTAGACTTTACCATGTCAACTGTTTAGCAGCCATCAGAACTAGTTTAAGGGGTTTGACACTAAGTATTAAATAGAGGAAAAAGTAAGAAATATGGTGGAAGTAACTTAGCTGAAGAAACCATCAAAGCACCATTTTAATTGGATCCTGAGCAGTTGTCTTCCAGGTTTCATCTGTGTAAGCTCATCAGGCTGTTGCTTTCATCAATTTCTATAACAGTGGGTGCACTAGTTCATACAGTGTGAACTGTTACGTGGTTGTCTCTGGATGCGGCAATGAGGCAGTTGTCTTTTGAAACAAGAAAACTTGTATACATGACTTTGTTTTGTTATATCTGTAGCCTGATCTAAATAGAATATTGTTTGGGGACTTTAATTTGCTGAGAATTCACAGCCCTCACTTTGAGGGCCAAGGCAAGTTGCAACCATTTCTGTTTAGTGGATAAGCATGCTATTTGCTGTATTTCTTCTTCTGTAAAGTAAACTTTTGAGTCTGCCATTTGTTCACGATAACAGTTTTCAGAGGAGAAAGAAAAAACTTTCTTAAGCTTCTTCAGAGCACTGTGGGAGAGCTAGGAATGGGAGGGACAGAAAATGACTAAGGTAACTAAAATTGCTAGGTGTATCCATATATACTGAATCTTGAGGGCATTGAGAAGCTTCATTTGAGTCCAGCTGTGCTGTGAGGAAGCTGCTGTTATCTCACAGGTTAAAAATTGTTTAATTGATGGGACTTCAGGGCTCAGCAATAGAATATCCAATCATACCCTAGGATTTGCATCCTCAGTAACACTCGACAGTCCTGTCATCTTTTCTACTCTGAATGAGTTGAGATTTTTCCAGTGAGCATTTTGACTGGGGGGGGGCGGGGGGGGGGGAACAAATCCAACATACTACATCAAAAAACAAACAAACAGAAAAACAACAACAAAGGAAACCACAAAGGGAAAGCAAAAAAAGGACAGGCAACTTTGTTTTCTTGAGAAGCCATGCCTGTGTTGGTGGCTAACTTGTAATAGAAACCCGTATAAAGTAGAGGAGTGAGTTGCAAATATGGTTAAAACCTGTGTCCTGTTTTGCGGCTTGTGTAAAAACTACTGGAATTAAGTGTTCTGTTTGCTACCTCTCTATTAAACTTAACCAGATTTGTTTTATCCTACTACAGCTATGGAGTACTTGCAGCATTTGTATTGCTGCTATAAATTTTGACAGATTCGAAGATATATCTTTGAAAGTAGTATATTCTAACTTCTGTGACTAGAGTTTCATTAATTTTGAAATCTGGAAGTTTAAGGATTCCTAAGGACTCTTTGCCCAGATGATTTTTTTTTTTCCCATAATTTATGTGTAATTTTGTCCTGAGTAGAATCTGAAATGTGTTCTCTAATACCTTCATGCTTGCTGTTGGAATTGTTTTTTTACTGATGCAGTTAAGAGACCTTATGCATAACTTAAGGTTGGTTATTAGTTGTGGTAAGAAAGACTCCTAATGTTTTCCTCTAGTTTAAATTCTGAAGAGTAACAAGTGTTTACTACACTATGCATGAAAACCCAAAAGTTATTTAACTAAAGCACTCCATTAAAACCTTAACTATTGAGGAAGAAACTCTTTTAGCAAGTAAGCTTTCAACCTGTGTTTCCCTACAAAGGCCTATAGTAATTAAATATTGACAGCTGTTGTGTTACTGAGCTCTGACACACATTGTATGTGAATCCTGAATTGTGTACCTGACTCTTGTCAGAATGTTTGGTCTTAGCACATCTGTGGTATGGATCTGTTTGGTTTGAAGTGCACCTTCTGAATGTAAAAAGCTTTATATATTCAACATACCAGTGTCTTTCCTTAGTGTCACTGGTTTTAATCATCCAGTTTGAGGTGTTTGACCTTCTGGCTTTCAAACGCATCTATGTTGGATTTCAGTGTCTGTTGGTCTGAAGAGGGCATAGTGTGTTTTAAAAAAAAAAAAAAAAAAAAAGGAATAAAATCAAAACCCCCACAATATCAGAAGCAGGTTATGCCCTTACAGAAGGGGGAAAGAGTCTCTTGTTAGGCATTTCTCCTGGATCTGCTTGTTATCCTGCATCAACAGAAGAAAGACCTGTAAGATATGCAGCTGAGAGGTGTAATTTTTCCTTCAGATGCTCCAAAGTGGGATTTCTGTTTTGTTTTGTGTAAGCAGATCTTAAAATATTGCAAGCTTTGCATCATGGCTTAAGAAGGGCTTTGAGCTAGAAGAGATGGAGAAGTTGGCAGAATGCTTTATATGAGATGACAATTTTAAAATCTGCTTCCTGCATTCAGTTCAATATATTGAACCTGGCCTTCAGGGGGAATATTAATGCTTCTCTCTCGGATCAGGCTGTTGTGGGAGATGGGCACTGTAAAACGTCACAGTGTAAGGTAATTTATCATTGGAATTATAATATCTGGCTTTTTTGGAAATTATGTATTTAGGAATAGCTTGGTATTGTTCATTCAACAAGTTTTTAATAACAACTTCAGGAAATCATGGTTGATGGGTTCCTAGTAACTCAAAATGGATTATCTGAAATGTTAGTTTTCAGTCTTCTGTTCTTACACTGAAGTGCCTGCTTCTGGCTTATAGACATAATCTGTGCCTACAATTCCTTTTTTTCAGTTTTCTACAGGTATAACTTAGGAGGCATCCTGGCCACTTTTTTCACTCTTTGTGTTTATTTTCAAATAGACACATGCACCTCAAAAGAATTTTATTCAGGGCACTTGAGGAGTCTCTGCTTTAGCTAAATGCCATGTTTCTTCAATGCTGATAATGAAGGATTTACTGATTGCTCTACTTCAGGTGGGAGGGATGAGGAGAAACTGAAGAAGGTGGTCATGGCAAGTTGTTTGCCTTGTTGTCTTCTAAGGGGATGGAAGAAGAGGCTCACAATGTACTTTTCTTATATTTACAAGATGTCGCCATCAGCACAAACTCCTAAAATGCAGTTCAGTTCTGCAGTTTGCTGTATGTGTGTCATGTAAAATGGTATGAGAGTTCAGTAGTTAATGTCTTGTCTGCATTGGTGACACATTAATTATGTTTTCATATTTTGACACTGATGTAAATTTAGATGTCTAAATTGATCTCAGTAGTAAGTGAAATAGAAACTACTGTGAGTGGGATGAAACATCATGAAATTCTGACCTGCTTTTGACCTTTTCTTTAACAGGTAAGTTCAGTTCTACGCTCTACGAGACAGGGGGCTGCGACATGTCACTTGTGAACTTTGAGCCAGCTGCAAGAAGAGCATCGAACATCTGGTGTGTGTGAAGGCCAATCAAGAGTGATGATTCTTGTCTTACTGCATCCAAATACTTGATTTTGATTTTTAAAAAGTTATTTAATATGGACTACCAGAAATAAAATACAGAATGTTATCCATATACTTTTACTTTGGAAACCCAAGTGATTTTTATGAGATGAGATTTAACTGCATTAGATTTATTGGTGTTTAAATAAAGCTCAGAAAATAAAGACTATTATTGCTTAAGCAATAAATGTCCAAACAGACAACTTGACATGCATTTTTGATTGACTTTAGAAAGTCTTTAAGGATTTAGACCAGGTTTTGGGAAAGTAGGTAGCTGTTAACCATCATGGCTTTTAACTTACAAATGAACTTCCAATTGTGAAGCAGATGTAAACTGATAAAATTTGTTCTCAAGTTCATAGATGGCATGAGACAATACAAGTTGTTGTCATGCCTGACATTGAAATCTGTCTTGGAGCTGAAATAGCTAGCTATAGACTGGAAAGTTCATCTGCTGTTAGAAAGATGCCCTTTCTCTGAAGGAACAGGAGGCAGAAGAAAGAAAAACAGTGCAAAACCTCCTGTCCCCCTGCAGTCTGCTTCACTAAATAGAAACACTGTGAAGCTATTATGCTAAATGACACAAATTCCTACGAGGTGTATGGGGTGTAGCTGTTGGATTTATGGAGCAATGGATATAGAAGCTCCCATATTCAAGTCATGTGAAATTGTGCAAGTGCCTTTTACAGAGTTGAACTTTGACGAAGTTCTGTCTTCCTTGCACAAAGCTGCCGATGCCTGCCTTCTACTGCTTGCATGTTCTAGATGCAATGGCTTTGCTGATGGCTGCTGTTACGAAGTTACATGTATTAATAGGAGAAACAAACTGGCCACATCCAAATAATCAGATCTCACTTTTAGAGAATACTTGAGTTTTAGTGAAGTAAAATTGATAACAAAGAATGTTTTTATCTTAAGGCAAGGAACTGAAGGAAAGTTGCATAAATTTGATACAAGTCTTACAGCCATGTGATTTACATGGAAAACAAACATCCAAAAGCTATCCAAAATTGGGGAAAAAAGCAGTGGTTGGATATGGACTCCCATACAGTAAGAGAAATTTCTCCTCATCTCTAATGAATGCAAATTGCAAAGTAATTCTGCTCTTCTTTACCAGGGGCTTAAGTTTTATTTATTTTTTTTTTTTTTCAGAAGCTATTTAATAATAAGTAACTCAGTATACTTGTGTTAAGTATGTACTGCCTTTGGCAGTTTGGGGACCTTGGTAAAAACAGTACTGAATTAACATAAACTCTGTAAGTGGACACATGAACTCTGTAAGTGAACACATAGAAGACAGAAAACTCTGTGCTGCTCTAGAGATGTCATGTGCATTTGCACATCCAGAGCTAACAGATTATAGAACATCTCTTTATTTTTTTTTTTCCAAGGGGAATAATTACTATCATGCTAATCCTTTTTGGACAACTCTGCGACTAGGTATTGAGAAAATTATACCAAGGTTAAAGAGTCTCCTGATTTGCTGTGTCTACGGAAGTTGCCATAATACGCAAGACTAAGTGGATACTTGCATTTAAAATGTGATTGAAGGAAAAACTTAAATGTTTTTAGATAGAACTTGCAAGGACTCAAAATTAATTTGGGACACTAGAAAATTGAGTGGCCTGTTGAAATAAAATGTAGTTTTATAATCTGAAGTCTTTCCCCTGTTCTTGTAGTGACACGGACTCTCACGTATCGAGTTCTACCTCAGTTCGCTTTTATCCACATGATCTAGTAAGTTTTTTGTCTTTATTTTTAAAGCATGCAAAAAATCAGAAGGATTTCAAATTTTATAGCACTGATTAACCATCCTGTACGGTAGTTCTTTGTTCTTAAGGAGAATTTTGCCTGGGTTTAAATTAAGTATGTATTGTTGCAGTGTCTTCATATATACATGCAAATTCATCTTTCTGCGTAGTACTTTAAAATTTAAATAAGTGGCTTTCTCTGATCTAAAGCATA
This sequence comes from Forpus xanthops, assembly GCA_032466535.1. Taxonomy (NCBI): domain Eukaryota; kingdom Metazoa; phylum Chordata; class Aves; order Psittaciformes; family Psittacidae; genus Forpus; species Forpus xanthops. The sequence continues at coordinate 64,859 of JASSUY010034278.1, forward strand.
GTTATTTTCTAAGTCACATGGGAATTGTTCTGAGATACCTTGTAAAGATTTCCAGAGATAATAACTTGGCCAGAGTTTTCCTTCTGTGCTAAAATTAGCAGGCAGCAGAAAAAAAAAATTCTTGTTCTGTCCAAGAGAAATTCCAGAAATTTCCCTAAAAGGAATTTAAAAATTTGCCACTAGACTCTGCTGTACAGAATTTTATTTCGTATGCAGGAGTGTCTGGGAAGAAAGGCAGAGGATTATACTTAAATACCACAAATAGCTTTAGAATTCTTCAGTTTTGTGATCTCTCAAGCCTTTTATATTATTGTAAAGTTCAGGCCTACCTGCAATCTTAATTAACTCTGAAGTCTTACATTGCTGGGTCATGAAAACAGTGCAAAAGGTCATGATTCTTATGATCGTAATCCTTAAACTAGGAAACCAAAGTACATTGAAATACCCAATGACCTAATCAAGAGGGATAATGAAATATGAAGTCAGTATTTGGCAGAGGAAGAGAAGACCTCAGTTTGCATGACTGTGCTTTTGATCAAGAGCGTGTGTTTTGTACCTGGTGTTTGCTAGAGGAATTTTCTTTATCACCATCCCCCTTGAAAATGTAGCCTTCTAAGAAGAGTCTTTATTTTCTCTCTTTTGCTGTTGGCTTGTTAGTGTGGAGGGAGTGATTCTGTTTAAGGCAAACTTGTATTTGTAAAAGTTTCGTCCATATGTCTTAAGATTTCTGCTGAAATGTATTATTAGTGTGGTAAGTGCTCTGGTGTTTCTACTTTGAAAGAAACCAAATTTTTTAAAAGCTGTCAAAAAAGCATCTGTTTTCTGACACAGCTTAGCTTGGAATGTTTTGTATTTTTGAAATGCCTTTAGGAAGGCAGTGTTCCTGCTTGTCGTCTTCATTAGTATTTTTCTAGGAAGATAAAGGTGGCTGAGCAAAGTTAAAGTACATTAATGCTTTAAAGAGTAATTAAAAAAATACAAAGGTGAAAAATTAAATGTTAAACTTTAAGATAATTGTAAAAAGAAAAACAGATTGAGATATTTTTCTTTCATTAAATGCTGGTTTAATGCTATCATGGTATAAAGGGTAGTGCATTAGGATGTTTCTTAGTCTGTTAATGAAACTAAGAAAATGGATTAGATGGCACATATATACATATTGTAGTAACTTTTTAACCTTTGGAGCCCTCTCTTTAAGTGTCCTGGTTGTTGCCATTACTGTGATTTCAAAAGAACTCCAGAGTGACACACTACAAAATAAATGAGAATTATGGTCAGTCATAAATAGTACTTAACTAGTTGGGGCAAAGTTTTTTTATTTTATCTCTTAGTATTCTGAATGTCATGGGTTTCACCACTGTTGCGTGCATGTATTGCTTTGTCTTGCAGAAACAGCCATTCAGCACGAGTGTGCATGCAGGTTAGCTAACTTGAAGGAATGTATTGCAATTTATTTAAATTCAGTGTTGGATTATTTTTGTGGTATACTTTATTCCTGTTCACATATCAGTTTACTTGTCTTCAAATTTGAAGTTTTTTGGAGTAAATGGGATAACGTACTTGAAAGGCATTTGAAATAAGGCGTATGCTAAAATGCCAAGCAGTTATGTTGTATGGAAATAATTATTGCTGTTGGTGCTATTCATTTGCCATAAGGACAGGCAAAGTAAGTAGAAGCCTGAGAACTGATACTGTTTAACAGGTAACTTCTCAAAAGTGAAACTGAATAGCTGTAGCAATTTTTTCCAAAGCAGTTTACAGTAGAATACAGTGATACAATAAAAATAAGCTTTTATTAATACTGACTTTCTTTTAGCTTTCTCTTCCTCAGATCAGGTTGAACAGGCTGCTAACCATGGATACAGATCTGCTGGAGCAGCAAGATATTGACCTGAGCCCTGACCTTCAGGACCACATGCAACCTCAAGAGGAAGCAGCTCAAAAAGTCAAACAGTACTACCGCTTTTGGATCCTGCCTAAGCTTTGGATTAGCATCAATTTTGATAGATTAACTCTTCTGGCTTTATTTGATAGGTGAGATCTTTGTATGTTACTAGAGCTCAGAAAGTAATGATTAAAAAATTGTAACTAGACTGTAATCCAGATAAAGATATATCCTTAGAGAATTTTACTCATTTACCTATATTTTGAAGGATAAAAGAATAGTACAAGATACAGGTTATTTTTTAAAATAACAACTTCTATTCCTCCTTTTTTTCTGGTGATGCTAAAAAGGAAAGAAGAAAATGCCTCATTTTGCATGGATGGGTGATAATGTATTTGAATGATAAAAAAGACTTGTTGCTAATATTTAAAGCTAAAAAATAACCTACAAAAAAGGAAGGGTCTAGAACCTGGCATCCCCATAACATTACTTCAGCAAGTAGTGACATTTTACTTGTTGTTTCAAAGCATTATTCCCAAGGGTCTTTGAACACTGTAACCTGTTGTCCCTGCTGCATTTTCCTAGTGGAATAAAATGGAGGTGACCCCCTAGTTAAAAACTTTTGGAATATATAGGGTATGTAAATTTTGGTACTAAACTTCCTTGAAATAAACACAGCAGTGATTCTGTCCAAGTAGAAAGATTTTTCTCTTCCTGAACACTAGCAATATCTCATGGAATTATCTTTATTCCACTTGGCATGTATTTATCAATGAAGTGGTTTTTTAGCTTCTTTGTTGTAAAATTATGAATGATAGTCTGTATGCAGTTAAGCTACCATGTGTATTTTCATAGGTTTGTAATCGTTCTCTGTGCACCTTGAATATAGGTTTTTGTTACAGACCATTCTTCTACTTGGGCACTTGAATTATTCCTCAGGTTATCTACTGAAGTTATCTTTTGCTGTTTAAAATTCAGTTCCATAAAACACTAAGTACTTTCAGCTGTCATTGAAATCCTGGTTGCTCCTAGATGGGCTAAAAGACAGTGTGCTAATATAGCCTAGGCAAGTTCAAATCTATTCTTAATTATTTTACTACCAGCATCTTAACTCTTTGACTTCTGACCCTAACTGTTCCCTTGCAGCTTTATTTCTTGACATATTTAGCTTGTAATTCTTTTTTTTTTTTTTTTTCTTTTCCCTCCTTCTAATGCAGGAATCGTGAGATCCTTGAAAATGTGTTAGCTGTCATTCTAGCTATTCTGGTTGCATTTCTGGGCTCCGTACTTCTTATAGAGGGCTTTTTCAAGGATATTTGGGTCTTCCAGTTCTGCCTGGTAATAGCCAGTTGTCAGTACTCACTGTTGAAGGTATTTTAATTTCTGTCTTTGCTTTCTGTAAACAGCAACAGTAACTTCTGTTGGGTGTTGCAGGTTAGTTAGAGCTTTATGGAGAAAACTGCATGCTTATAAAAAAGAAACGAGTGAACTTCAGTTTCATGGGAAGTTTGATAGGTGGTTATAGAAGGTCACTTCACTAGAATGGTTCTGTTTATGTTTGTTAAACAACCCTTTATTTGCTGTTCTCATGCACTTTATTGTTTTCCTAAAGAGGACTGTATTCTTACTAGTTGAAAACAGTCTCTAAATTAAACTTGAAGGGATTTTTTTCATTTGGTTGGTTTTCGGTTATTTAGTGACTACATCTCAATGCATTCATATTCAGCGATTATATCTAGGCATATTTTTAGTCAGAATATCAGGGTTTTTTTAAGAATTGTAATTTAATGATTGTCTATTTCTTTATGATTAGACTGTTAGGGTGGACGTTAGATTTAAAATAAAATTGCATAACATTTTTATGTTTAAAAATGCAAGTTTTAAAAATTACTTTTTTTTTTAAACAAAAACTTAACACCTTTGATAGACATATACTCTTTGAATGGGTACTATGATTTGAGGCATTGTACTATTTAATGGCTGTACAGTGATTTGATAATTATAAAATTAGTTGTAGATATTATTAGAAAATCTTTAATCAAGAAAACTGGAAGGAGAGGGAAGAGGTATATGCATTTACCTGTAGATTGGATAACTTTCCTCTTTCTATTTTGGTTTCAGAGCGTTCAGCCAGATTCTTCTTCCCCTCGACATGTAAGTCATAGGCAAATACTGCTGTACTTAACCTTGCAGAGAGAACTAAGAAACTCCACAGAGAATTGGTCTTTCTGGTATTTCTCTTTATGTGCCTTCTCATAAGGCACAAGGGGCTTATGTTGTCTTATTGTGTGAGAAAGGAGCTTATATGATTTTTTTTCTTTTGTTCCCCTCTCATGTGTTTATATTTAGCAAATCGTATCCTCCCTGTTTTAAAACCAACTTTTGCTATAGAGCCATTTGTCATAGGTTTTTTGATGAATCTTTAGTATTAAAGCAATTGTACTGGGAAGTGTTCTTAATGTTGACATTTACTATGCTGGTATGAACTGACACAGCTTTGATGTTCTATTTGGGTCTTGTAGACCATTCAGTTGTCCTCATATGCACATAGACTTTTTTTCACTCTGTTTAGGCTGAGTAGGCAATACTCTAGTGAGCATTAACATTTGAGCATGGAAATGTTAATGTGCTAGTATTGCACAATATGTTTATATTCTATTATGCGTCTGCAAGATTGCCAAGACAAAATATTTTTGTTATGCCTTTTTACCTGTTATTAGGATATTATTCCTCTGCAGCAAGTAATATTATTTTTGGTGTTAACTTGTGTGTTTTAATGAACACACAAATATATATATATATATTTCCCTCTCTACCCCTGCAGGAACAATATCTGAATAATAAACTTTAATTGCCCTTTTTTTTTTCCCAGACTTTATATATTCTCTCTTGCTTATGAAGCCTAGTCAGTCTTTCTCTGGCATTTAGTATTGCAAAAAACATGCTTTAAAAATTAATGGAGAATAAGGGCAAATATAATTTAGTCTAACTTAATCTAATTGTTGTCCTCGTTATAAAGCCACACAAAAAAGACTTATATCACCGCAGTGCAATGCATTAAGGATTTTATGATCAAAACTTAAGGATGTGACAGGACATTAATTGTTGAGCAATGACTAAATTTTGATTCCGAAATTGCCTGTAACAGAAGAGTATTGGTTAGTTTTTCTGTTAATTAAGCAAATGTTCTCTTTTCTGTTTTAAACAGGGCCATAATCGTATCATAGCCTATAGTAGGCCTGTATATTTCTGTTTATGCTGTGGTCTTATTTGGCTGTTGGATTATGGCAGCAGAAACATATCTACAACAAGATTCAGGTTGTATGGAATGGCTTTCACCAACCCGTTGCTGCTGTTGTCAGCTAGGGACTTAGTTATAGGTGAGTGGCTTTGGGTTTTATGGCTTTTTTTTTTTTTTTTAATGGTTTTGAATTGTTTGCTTCACCGCAGCAGCAATCTCCACTTCATCCCACAGGATCTTGTTATGACACTGTTGTATCATCACTTTTCTAAATGCAGTCATTTAGTTTCCATGGAAAGTGTAGTTTTAGCTTTGCTGAAGCTTATAGGAAAATTCTCAACTTCCATAGCTTTACTGTAAGAACTGCAGATATGTCAACTAGTGTTAAGTGTCATAGGGAGAAAAAGTTTTAGCTCTTTATCTAGTATCTTTATCCCTGAACCTTCCATTGTTTCTTAACTTGTGTCTAGATAGGCTACTTTGCTTGGGTATAGCTGCTGATTAGTTAAATGTTTTGATTTGGACTCTCACACTCTTCGGAGGGGCTTGTAGTACGTTAGTAGGAGTTCTCTTAAATCAGGTTATTTAGCAATCAGGTAGAACAGTATGGACACAGTTTTAAAAAACACTATAGACAGATCTTAGTATGTCTTTTCAGAACAGGCCTATCAGCAAAAATACAATTCTGGGCTGTAGGAAGTTTTTTTCTTGTATCCTGAACAGCATGGTGCATTCACAATACTACTGGTATTAACACCCTTCTATCCCACATCCCCAAAGAACCCAACCCAGAAAACCCCTCAAAACCCAACAAATTTTTCTCCTGTTGCAGCTGTTACTACTTTCAAGGAACTCTGTAAGTAATCTCAGGCAGAGCCTGAGAGAAAATAGAGAGAACGCAAAGATTTGAAGAGCATCTTATCATAAGCATTTTTGTGCATGTTGTTTAATCGAGCAAAGTTATTTGAGTAATCCTCTCTCCATCACCTCTGTGGAGGGAAAGAAAATATGTGAGAATTAACCTAAATTGAACACACTTGCTCTTCGGTTGTACCAAAATACCTGTGTATGAAAGACTATAGCAGATAAATGTTATGACTGCTTGCCTCCAAGTCTTGGGCAGTCTTCTGTCCAAGGAGACTTAATACTTTATTTTGTTTCTTTTTCCTCTTGACTATATTGTGAATTAGTTTCTATTACTTGATTTTCAAGAATATCCTGAATTACATATCACATATTGTTTTGCCCCTTTGACTTTCTGCTTTTAAATCTATATATTTAAATATCCAGACAGAAAAGGTCTAAATGACTTATCAACAGAGTACTGTCCAGTCATTTCCAAAGGTGCTTTTCTACAGATACTACGTATCTATTAATGCGCTGGCATACTTAATTATAGATACTTTTGACTCAAGACATAAAACTAGCTTCATTTCCCCTTGCTTATGGCTTGTCAATTGCAGAAGGCTTTTCCCTTTCCTTAATCACCTTGAGTCATTGCTGTAATATGTATCCATATCCCCATAGGGTAATACGTATGTGCATATGTAGGTGGTATGTCGTACTGTGAAAGTGACCTACTTTTAAGTAAAAGTTTTATCCGTCGTTAAAAAGATGTGCTGGCATTTTCACCAGGCTGCGTCCATTTTTTGGGATTAGTTTTTAAGAATATTTAGTTCTGAATGTTTTTCGAGCCGACGTTTTATTGTTCTTCTCTGGTATCTTGCACCAACTTAGGTTCTTTATATTTCTTGGCAGTTCTACCAGTGGGGGAAAAAAAAGATTTCCAGAGCAGCTCTCACTTTTTAAATCAAAACAAAAACTTACACCCCCCACCCCCACGCACTCACACACATGTCCTTGCCTTTAGAGCAATTCTTACTGTTGGTACAACTGTTTAAAAAGCTTTGTGTGTATATTACAAAGCAAGCTGGCTACTAGCAAACATACTTTGTTAGCACAAAGTAGAAATCTTGGCTGCCTTTTTTCCCATTCCCAAGCATAGCTACTCAAACAACAGGTGCAAGGCAAGGCAGACTTTCTGTTTAGATAATGTAATTTCTGTGTCCTTGCCAACAGACAAGTGAGGACTGGTATACATTTCATATGAATTTATCTTGTCCCACATATTAATCTGTTGTTTTAAGTCTGTTCCATGTTTATGATGGTGATTTTCTGGCTTCACCTACGTGGTCCTCAATGGGGAACAATTCTGTTACAGACTTTAAAAAACGTCAGAAATACTGGTTTTTTTTACTGGACTAATCTCCCTAAATTATTTATTCCCAGATCTGCTTTGTAGTTTTGTTTTCAATCAGCCTAAGAGAGCTCAACTTCAGGCCTTGACAATACAACTTTTTCACCTGTTAGTGAGAGAACACTTTGCCTCCTATGCAGGTGTCCTTGAGTAAAGATTTGAAATAAAAGTTTGACTGCAGAATTCTGAAAAATATTTTCTTCAGGTCCTGAGTAGCTGTCCTTGCTGCTGTTACCTATTGCGTTATCAGTAGGAAGATGCAGAACGGTTTTTCCCAAGCCTTGAACCTGCATGTTTTTAACTTAATTATTTAAATTCAGAGATGAGTAGGAAAAGAAAATCAGAATTACTTATCTCACTGGAGGTATTTCTAATGTGGCATCTTTTTGTATCCAACTATACTATGGATGTAAAGTTAGAAACTTGAATCTGAGGTTTGTGATTCTTTTCAGAATACTTCAAAATTAATTGCTGCTTCTAGTCACTGAAGCTACAAGTCAACAGGGTCAGGGAATTCCTACCTAAACTGCTAGTTTTTACCTGCTAGGGTTGTTTTTATGGCTAGATTCTTTCATCCTTTAGAACCTAGAATATATAATGTGCTACTTCTGGGGAGTTATATCTGAAATATTTAACAGTTGTGTAAAAGATTGGTTTTTCTTCATATTTTATGCCTGAAATGTAAAATAAATGATGTTACAGGTTGGGACATAACATTGTGTGTATTGATATTAAGTGACATTGATTTCTCTTTGCATTCTTAAGTCTGGTAATTTGCAGAGGTTTTAATGGTTCATATAGTTATTAATTTTTATTTAGAAGAAGAAAAGTCATTCAGAATCAGAACTTTTCAGAAGTGGTGTGGGGAAAAGAGTGAAATTCAGATGCTATTAATGGCGGAAAACCCAGGATGAAATGCCTGGCCTCCGTTATGTCAATGTGGCTGGTGTTATTCCTTAGTCCTGTGACTCCAGACAGTCAGTTAGGCTCAGATAAGCACTTGTTTGCAATGAGTGAAAACTTAAAAGTGTTCTAAACTGTAAGCACTCTTGACTGATCTTTGAAATAAAAATGGAAAGCCTGAATTAGCCTCTGTCCATTTCTACAGTGATTAAAATGGAAACGCAAGAAGTCTTTTGACTGTTGATATATGCAACCCCTACAGTCAGTCAGTTCTGAGTCACTGGAGTGCAGATACGCATATTGGGTGTTTTCTTTAGAAATAATTATAGAAGTCCTTCAATGATGTTAGATGGTGTGTGTGACACCATAGAACTTCATTTGAAGATGACATTACCTTGCTGTATTTTACATACTCACTTTTTCAACTATTTTTCTTTTTCTTCCCTAGTGTTTACACTATGTTTTCCCATAGTATTCTTCATTGGTCTCCTGCCTCAGGTGAATACATTTGTGATGTATCTTTGTGAACAGCTGGATATTCATGTCTTCGGTGGCAATGGTGAGTGGTGTGTTTTTTGTGTCAGTGACAGCATTAGATTAAGGGCAGCCATCAGCTCAGTAGGGTAGTTATTGATAGTGTAATCTGTAAGTATTTTTTTATTCCTACCCTCTAAGCATAGAATACTAATTATTTTTTTTTTTTAAAGAGGCTAAAGGTCTTCTGATTGATTACTGAGAACTAGAATTACTGTCCTAGCAAGTCAGTCAAAAAGTGTGCTTTCCTTCTCAACTGGTTTTTGTTGCAGTTAACCATTTCCATAGTAGTGCTGTTGGATAAATCAGGAGGCATATAAAGCCACATAAGTTTTTCTGTAAGGAAAAGAAAGGGGAGCAATGCAGGTAGTTGCTGTGGGTTGGGTTTTTTGGTTTCTGTATTGGAGGGGTGCTGCAACTAGGGGGCTGATGTTTTAATCTGAAGTATTTTGTATGCTAATCTGATTGTATTTTACTCTAATTACGTAACACTGTCTTTGTCTTTCTTTCAGCTACCACAAGCCTGCTTGCAGCACTTTACAGTTTTATCTGTAGTATTGTGGCAGTAGCATTGTTGTATGGACTGTGCTATGGTGCCCTGAAGGTGAGCAAACTTCTAGGGTTGGTTCTTTACTTCCTATTATCTTAAATACTTAATTATGCAGACAGTAAATTCGAAATATTAGTCTGATTTTTTTGTAGGGCTTTAGACTTGCTCAGCTATGATGCCAGTAAAGGAGATGCAATGCAGAAACAAAATAGTTTTTTGCTTTTAAAAGGTGTATGATATGTGTGTTCTCTAACAGGCCAAAGCCATGACACTTACCATCATGTTTATGATTCTACATTAGTTCTTGCCAGGGAGAAAATACTGAAAATCCAAAAATCACTTAAGTGGCTTCTTTCTACCACAGCTGTATTGGTTTGTAAACATCTCAGGCTGGTTCCTGTGACTATTTCTGGTTTGCAGCACTGGGAAAAAGTCTTTTCAAAATTAATCTTTATTTGAAAAGAAATCAGGAAGTAGTTTGCGGTGTCAAAGTGAAGCTGTGTGTATATCTTAAAAGATAAGAGTTAGCTGGCAAATGTGATGGTGGGGGAGACCAAACCCAACTGTTTTTCCTTGCTTGAAGTGCCATTCTGTTTGGAAGTGGTATGGTATTGATTCTTTGGTTTCAGATGTGTTGATAATCAAATGCTCTTGGTTCACAATTAATTATAGCATTGTGTGCTTTCCAGTGTAGAACTAAATGGCTTTCTTCCACTCTGTCAGAGTAAAAAGTTGCTAGAGGTAGTGCTCCTGTGATACTGTCACCTGTAGAACATCATTAGTGTGCATGTTTGTCTCATTAGCCTTTTGTGAAAACATCTGTTCAAGATAAACTTTAGCCAAGAATTGCTGTCTCCTCTTTGCAGATCCAGTGTAGGTCATTAAAACAAATCACTGATTTAACCTAAATGCAGAACATCAGGAAAAAAATCTGAGTGAAAACATGTAACTTCCAAAATTAAACAATTAAATGCAGCTCTAAACCTGTGGGCTCAAGGAATGCAGAAAATTATTCCTAAGGGGGTATGAAAATGGGTGACTGATTAAGATAGAGTAGGCTTAAGGGAGTTAGACATAGGTAAATATGTCTAAGTAGGTAAACATTTAACAGCATTTCTGTACTGAAAGGCCTGAATTGAGTTGATTTTTCCATTCTCTGATATTTGTGATTCTTGCATATCAGATAATTGTTATAGACTTTGTCTCGTTTTTATTAACACTTCATTTCTGTCTCCAGGATTCTTGGGATGGGCAGCATATTCCAGTTCTCTTCTCCATATTTTGTGGTTTGCTAGTGGCAATATCGTATCATCTCAGCAGACAAAGTAGTGACCCTTCTGTACTTTTGTAAGTGACTCAGTTTGTGTCCCTTCCCCAAGGAAGAAGCAAGTTGCAAGGGAATGTTATTTATAATGTTAGATATTGGTACTGTTTGAACTAGTAGTCAACAGCCTTATCAAAAATAGTATGGTATTGATTTAGTAGTTAGAAGTTCTCAAATTTTGCCCCTAGTTTCTCCTGTAATGACAACCTTTCTTTGCCTTCTGGCAAATCACCTACATGTGAAAATCTGATTTGACTGCCTGCTGATGCTCTCCAAAATGCCATTTAGGTGCTGTCTTTCTGCTGGTGTGTTTGTGCTGAGTAACCAGTACCCATTCTGTATTTAAAGAGACGCACAAAGCCTATGTGGATGTGTAGAACTGCTTCTCTTAATTCTTTATTGTGTTCTTATCTTGAATGTGTGCTCGAAGTACTTGTTCAAATAATTTCAAGTACAAAACAATAAGGATCTGTTTTGGTGATGAGCATTCCTGTTTAGAATGGGGAAACATCTATTCATGTTGCCCTTCTGAGTCAGAATATTGATCTCATGAGATTCAGTTAATAATTATGTGTGTAAAACGGAGCAATTCCAGTAGGAGAAACGCCTCCCACGGGCTAGCCAATAGAGGCTCAGTTACATACCTGGTCTAGGTAGAGGTTGAACTTGGATTTAAATTTAGCCATAATCTTGGATGAACTTGATAAGCGGTAGTCTGAGGTAGTGAGGGGCCTCTTCTGTGAACAGGGAGATTAATGATTTGTGAGTGTTTATCAAAGCAGGAAAATTTTTATCTTTGAGTTGACAGCTAAACCTTGTCCTGTTAGTCTTAGTTCAGGTGACTTACTCATTTGGTATGAGGTTCTTGTCCTTAGATACCTATTCCTGGTTTGTTTGGTTTTTTTTATCAAGTACTGTAGGCTGGGTGCTTATTTCACTGCAGGTTCACCCATTCATATGTGGAGTGATTTAAGCATTTCAGTGTATTGCAGTATTGCCTTTGAGGATTTGTGTCTCATTCTGTAGTGAGCTTCCTGTCTATGAAAGGAAGTAATACATACTTATATACTACACAGGCTGTTGTAAGAAAGAAATCCCATTGAGGGGTTTTAAGACACTTACATACAGCTCGCACTGCTGCATATGGTCTTCTGAAGGCTTAAATACAAATTTTTGGGGCCTTTGTACCATCAGAGTCTGCTAAGAATTCAGTAGTTGGTCAGCATGGATAATTCAATGAATTAGTGAGGATGGTATGGATTTTTTTGTTGTTGCTGTTGAAGCTTAAATTTAAACCAAGGAATTCTTGGTTTTTTAATTGGTGTTGACAAATAAACCACTTCTAAACCTTGCACCAAGTTATATTTCAGTTATTTATGAACTGAAGTCTTGCTTCGTAAGTACTTAAAATTCAGTATGAGTTCAGTTACTCCATTGGTAGCAGAGAAAGTGCCATTTGAACAACGTCTGGCTGCTCAACTTTAAGGGTTGTCATTGCATGCAATCAGAGAACTAATTCTATAAAATTGAAAGCTCCTCTGTGTAAATTTGCTCAGCCATGTGAAAGCACTTATAGGCTAGGATTATTTTTTTCCTGTAGTCAACTTGTAATAGAAGTTTTGACTGTTATTCATCTAAAATATTCTTCACATAGAACAGTACATGATTTTCAGTGGGTTGTTTTTTGTGTCTTTAAGCTCTTTAGTGCAATCAAAATTTTTTCCTAATTCTGAAGACAAAAACCCTGAGGATCCTCTGTCTGAAGTAAAAGATCCTTTACCTGAAAAGCTTAGAAATTCTGTGGTAAGTAGGCTTTTTAATTGTATTTTTTTGTTGTATTTAATCTAAGCATTTACTTTATGTTGGCTTGTACAGCATCAGTCTAGATCTTACTTAGCTAACAATACTTAGTTGCCATGGTGCTGACTTAGAATGGCTATCAGAGCATTTCCTTTAGATCTGCAGATGAACCAATGTACAACATTGAGATTACAATATTATATTGCAATTCAAGTTATTTAAAAGGGGGAATGAATTAGAATTTGCATTCCCTAGTGTGAATTCAGTCAAGTATCATAGACTGTTTTCTTCTAGCTCATTGGTAATAAATGATACTTGCTTTTGTGCAGAAGCTAGTGGTGGCAAAACTATATTAACTCAGCATGTCTGGTAATTCTGAGCAAGCACTTCGTGCCTATTGAGCCAGAAGCAGAAATGAAGGTGGTTTAAAGTGGTGTGGGTTTTTTTTTGGTTATTGCTTGTTTTGGTTTGATTTTTCTTTTTTGTTTTGTAGTTTGGAGGTTGATTGTTGGGTGGTTTTGGTTGAGCTGTTTATTTTGGGGTTTGTTTTGTATTGGTTTGGTGTTTTGGTGGTTTTTATTTTTTATTTTTTTTTTATTTTTTTTAAGAAGCAGATGTAACCTAATCCAATTACTTTAGCATGTACTTGAAATTTTTTATACAAATTCACTCTGCTTACGGAGGTAATATTGAAACTGTTCTTAATACAGTGGAGCAGTGAGTAAAAGACTTAAGAAGCTTAGGATGTCTAAACTTGGAGACACTGAGTTGGAGTGGCCCTAAGTACATATTGCCCCCTTGTGACTGAGCCCGGCATTTATATTTTGTTATTTTTTGCCTGTTGCCAAGACCTTGTATTGAATGCTGTTTGGGCGTAATGGAAAATTTGGACTTAACAGGATTATTCCAAATCTATCCTTTACCCTTCTGCAGAGGAGGAGGGAGAAGTGTTAAAAAACCTATTTGTTCTGCCTAGTTACTAGCTCTGTAAAGGCAGTTGCTGTCCAGAGTTCCCAGTCGCCCCGTAGTCTCAGCAGTGCTTGGATCATAAATGAGGAATTATGTTAGCCCTTCCAGGTTGTTCATCAGTGCTGTAAGGGATGGGGTCCTTATACAACCTCAAAATCCAAAATCAGAGAGAGAATATATTGGGTGTATTAACTTCTCCTGCCCCACTTTGGTTGTTCATCTTTCCACTTACCTTATTTGAGCTATTGCTGTTAGCAGTAAGGTCTGTTCTCTGGAATTTCTGATAATTTCCATTTGAAATGGCATCACTAGAAGATCTTCAGTCATTTTCAGTGTTACTGTGATGGGCATTAAGATCACAAAACTGGGATTTTCTAAAATTATTTTTGTTTTGACTCTGCAGAGTGAACGATTACAGTCTGACCTGATTGTGTGTATAATCATTGGTGTACTCTATTTTGCGATTCATGTCAGTACCGTATTTACAGTTTTACAGGTAAGGTGTTACATCATATCTGGCATTTGTCTTCTACATAGAAATACTGCAATGTGATATAAAGCTTTTCCTGGTAGTATATTGTTTTTTTTCTGACTAGTTTTAGATGTACTTGTCACACTACATATTTAAAGACCATCTTCACGTTCCCGTTTTATGTGCTCAAAAACTCATCTGCTCTTTTCCTAGCTTATTCTTACTTTCCGGATTTTTACTTTGGTCACTAACACAACGTCCTCTTCTGCTTCCGTCTATCTCAGTTAAATCTTGTCAGTATCATTTGGGAGTAAGGAAAAATCAAACTAAAAAGTCTAGAAGTCTTGAGTCTTTGATGTTGAGGGCCTGAACCTTGACTTGGCAATTGCATGTTCATGTGGATGTTTGTAGACTATGGCATAGGGGAGTTCAGCTTTTCTAGAACAGTTATTTACAAGACTTCAGTGAGCCTTTGAGTTTTTTATTAGTCGAGCTAATACTAATGCTTCAGATACTTTTATGTGTATATATGACTCTTATGTGATAATGATAACATGGGACCAGATCCTGGGTTCATAAGTAAAGGCATTTGCCTGAAGCATTGCAGTTACTGAATTTCTTGGTTTAGTATTCCTGTAATGGAACTATCAGTTTATGAACAGCCTTCTGTCAGGCAAATGGAAATTTTCTGCATGTATTTTAGAAGGATTTTGTTCTGCTGGTGCCTGCAGTTAAAGAAACTACTTTTAAAAAGCATGCGTGTTTAGGTAGCTTTAGGTTTTCAGGTGAAGTGTCCTATTTAATCAGATATACTAGTTTTTTTCCTAAGGAAAATATCTCTTCTGTTGTGTGGCTGACTTTTGCATTCCTCCCAAATGTTTCTTTCTTCCATGTTAGGAAAACTTGGCTATATGCTCCTTACCAGTTCTATAGGCTTAGGCTTCACAGAATTTCTGAATCAAGATCTTGCAACAAAGTAATGCAATTATAATTTTGTTATGCTATATCTAGAAATTTAGAGAAAATTTTGATGTCTAGGAAGTGTTACTGTGAAATCTAGTCTTCATACTACTTTATTACAGCAGTATTTTGTGGTTTCTATGGAAGAGTTTAGTTTTGCTGGGGGGCTTCTTATTTACCACGTTCTCAAGAGAATAGACGATTAATGATTTTTTTTTTTTCCTTAGGCTCATACTTCCTTTTATCCAGCAGATGAAAATGTAAATTGGGTTCAGCCTTTAGAGGATAATAGGTTTATCATTTATAAAATGCAATGCAGATGGGTCAGAAGCAATGGTCTATGAAGGAAGATTGATGTACTATTTTCACTTTAAGATCAAATGAGAAATGCTTGTAGAACAAATTTTCACTAAGTATTTGAAATGTACAGCTACTCATGAACAAATAGGTTACTAACTTAATACTTCCAGGAGCACCTGCCTGGATGCTTGAAAAGGTATTACATTATTAGTGTATGGTTTTGTTTATAAACTACAAACCTTAATTTTTTCATTTCTTCTTTTTAGCCTATTTTAAGTTATGTTCTCTATGCATTGGTGGGTACGGTAGGCTTTGTGACCCATTACGTTCTGCCTCAACTCCGAAAGCAACTTCCTTGGCATTGCTTTTCTCACCCACTGCTGAAAACCAAGGAATATTATCAGTTTGAAGTCCGAAGTAAGTATAATTCATGACACATTTTTGTACTTGCTGTATTTGCTGATCAACTCAAGTTACCTGTTGATGCACTTAGTCTCTTTTTTTTATTATTCTTACCTCTTGAGTGTTTAATGACATCTAATCTAGAAATGTCTCAGTTTCTTGTGCTTTGATTCCATGATACTTTATTCATCTCTTAACTGACGTTGATAATATATTAGATATGCTAACATTGTCTGAGAGCAGTGCATTAAAGCAGTCCTCAAAATCTCAAGTTGCAAAGCTAGTGATTGCCTTGATTTTCATGAAGTTAGAGTTTTTTTCACTAGGTATTTCTTCAAGATCATAAGTTTTTGAGGTTCAGGAATGGTGAATGCTGTTGGAGATTTGATCTTTGCATGCATTTGATTCTTAATGCTATTGTTATGTCTGACAACCAAAACTAGTGCAAGTTACCTACTAATTGAAAAGCACCCTAAGGGTTCATTCTTACAGATCTGATTGATCTGCATAGACACATATTTGGACCTTGTGTTAAAGTCTACATTTCCGTAAATCTTGCCTTGGAGGCTGCAGAAAATACGTATAGTACTGATCAATTTTCCACTATGAGTAAATGTAGCAGTAGATTGCAGTGCCTCTACTGTTGCAATGTTTTTATTGTTAACAGCAGTCAGAAAAAGTTTTTATCAGAAATGGCTTAGAAACAACTGAAGACACTTTAGATTTTTCTCTTCAGTTAATTTGCATGATAACTCAGTAGTGAAAAGAAAGAAAGCATTCTGCTGCTTCCAGAAGCAGAGAATTACCAAAAGTGGCCGTAATGTGCTAAACTATTTGGAGGAAGAAATGAAAAGTGCAATAATATAATTGTATTTGTTAGGTTTTTTTGATTTTGTTTTTTTATCTATTAAACTATAGAAACTGCAGTTGGTGCCCTTCTGTTGATATTTGACTTCAGTATTTCCATAGTGTTTTCAGGAAAGTTGAAAGTCCTATCCAGTAATATTAAATATAAGCTTGTAGCGCTTCCCAGTTTGATCCCTGCTACTTAGAGAATTTATGCCATGTCAATGACTAATAGTCCTTATGAAAAGGAACTTCAGTTTTTGCTGGGGCTCATCTAGGCATTTGCAGTTGCATGTGTCAGTTCCACTTCGTAAAATTTTTTCATTGTCTACATTTGCATTACTTTGAAATATGGCAATCTTGTTAGATATTTTGTAATTGCTGTGGAAGTTTAAAAGAAGTTCTGGTGTCTCAGACATCTGTGTTGGCAGGTTACGTCTGCTCTTCTATATTGAATTCATAAACCAGAAATCTTTTAGTTTGAATATGGTTGGAAAACATCCTTTTGTGTGAGAGAATGCATAATGTTAGGTAGCTTCATCAGTGTCCATGTTGAAATTATGGAAGAGGTGACAATCCAGTTTGTATCCTGACACGTGCAGAAAGCAAGTAGCTTGCAAACTATATGTTTTGTATAGGTGTGTAGCAGTGCAAAAAACTTTACTGGGGCTGCCAACGGTAGCTTAACAAGAGCTTCTCTTTATTTTGGTTAGATAAATCTAGGCAAGTACGGTACGAAAATACAGTTAGTGTTTGGCTCCACAGATCACTTAGATCAAGAATCTTTATTCTACTAGCTAAGTTGGATTTGACAGTGCAATCTGACTTCTTTTTAATATATCTTGATAGGTGCTGCACATGTTATGTGGTTTGAGAAACTTCATATTTGGCTCCTTTTCATAGAGAAGAATATTATCTATCCACTAATAGTCCTCAATGAGCTTAGTAGCAGCGCTAAGAATATTGCTAGTCCAAAGAAACTGGATACTGAGTAAGTAGAAAAGGCTATCACATAATCAGAGTATGTCTTCTGTGGTGGGAAATTAAACAGTGAGTTCTGGCCTCAGTGTGAAGACAGTTAATATTATTGCCTGTAAACTAAGGTAACAATTTTTTTTTTTCTTTGGAAGCTCTGATAGAACCACATCACTTTGCTGATTTAAATCAAATGGACTATTACAGTCTTAAACTAGGAATCCAATTCATAGCATATACTATAAAGATTGTAGGTTGCAGAATTACCTAGTAGTATGATACCACAGTTTCCTTATTGATCTTCAGTCTATGGTATAGAGACTGCAAGTTCAAGGCAGCAACAGTATGTTCTGGTATTCTGTCAGATGCAAATTTATGACTTGGGTAATGTTTCCTGAGCTGGTATGCCAGTTTGCAGCCCCTCTAGAGCTTTCTGCTCTCATCAAGATACTCCCCAGGCCTTGTGGCCCCTGAATATAATCTGTATCCAGATGGAATTGAATACTGCCTCTTAAATTGAGCTTTAGTTATATAATCCCTCAAGTATGTGACTGTCTCAGCAAATGAGAGTTGCATTTTTTTGCCTCCAAGAACAGAGATCAAGTAGCTGTTTTTGTATTTGAAGTTCTATTGATTATGAACAGAAGTGTTGTAAAAAAAATAAATCTTGTCACAAAGTAGAGTATCGCGGGAGGGAGGAGGTTCTTTGTGTAGGGGGTTGTTTTGGGGTGGGTTTTGTGCAGTTTTGTTCATTTTGATCTTAAGTTTAATATCTGTCAAGCTCTTGCTTTGGGTTCATTACTCTTGTCACTACAAGACCTTTGGAAGGGATGCTGCCATTGCATTAACATTATTTTTATAACCCTTTGATCTGTCAGTTGCTATCTCTGAAAAAGAGTATTACTGAGTTTATCATTAAGTTGTGTTTCTGTCAGTATAAACTAGAGCAGTATAGTCATGAGGAAACAATGATAATCCAGTGTTCATTAACATCCTCTTGCTGATTAATCTGTAGCAGTGCTGGCATTTTTGCATCGCAATATTCATAGCCTAAATTAAAAAACAGCTTTTCTGTTCAGAGTACAGGGATATTTCGCCTCCTGATTTAGCGAGATTTATAAATAATCCATGAACACTGGTTTGAGAATACTGTTAGAGAGATTAGAATAGTAACCTTTAAATACAAATAATCTGAAGTTGTCTTTAAAAACCCAACAGATTAAACCCCACACAGCACACCCCTGCAAAACTCTAGAAGCAAACGTAAATTTAAAACTTAAGTTTGAAGAGATGGGCAATGCATGACAGTAACAATTTAGGTGGTCTTTAAAGCCCTTTAGGACATGAGATAAGTAACTCTTTTGTGTGAATTTCTTATACAGGTTGGGTGCTTTAATGATCACAATAGCTGGCTTGAAGTTACTGCGTTCATCATTCAGTAGCCCAACGTGCCAGTATGTCACTGTTATTTTTACAGTGCTGTTCTTTACTTTTGATTACAAAAGTTTTACTGAGACCATGCTGCTAGATCTCTTCTTCATGTCCATACTCTTCAGCAAGGTAACTTTAACTTTCTCTTTCTAGGTGTTTCAGGTCACCAAAAAGGGAAATCAGATAGCCCTAACTGATAGGTAAACTTGCAGATCATCAGTCCTATTGGTACTGTATCCAATAAGCTATGAGACAGCTAAGACTTCTCTTCCCAAAGCACTTGTGTTTGCTTGAGAAAGTAGGTGTGACTTTCTAAACACCTCCTCAGTTTCTGGTAGCAGAGCAATGAATTGCATGTTAAAGATACTTGGTTTATTATTACATTGGTTTTGTAAGTCAAGGTTTCTGGTAGACCAGTAAGAACTTTAGGGTGGCCAGTAAAATTCGCAGGATATTCATATACTGCAAAGCATGTTGAATCTTAGCCAAATCACTAAATTATTCTCTTTTTTCTTTTTTTTTTTTTTCCCTGTAGCTTTGGGAACTCTTTTATAAATTGAGGTTTGTATATACCTACATTGCTCCCTGGCAAATCACATGGGGATCTGCCTTCCATGCTTTTGCCCAGCCCTTTGCTGTGCCACGTATCCTTCGAAAATGCAGACTTTTTCCTGAAGTCCTCTATTATAACTTCTGAATGTTGCATTATAATGAATTGTATGGAATAAGCTAAAGCTACTGAAGGAACAGGCTTGTCTTTTGAGTATTTATAAAAAACTGTTCATGCTTTCTGCCTTGCTACAATGCTTCTATAGATTGGTTTCAATAGAGTGTTCATAGAATTATAGAATAGTTAGGGTTGGAAAGGACCTGAAGATTGTCTAGCACCAACCTCCCTGACAGGGGCAGGGAACCTTCCACTAAACCATGCCACCCAAGGCTTTCTCCAGCCCATCCTTGAACACCACCAGCGATGGAGCATTCACAACTTCCCTGGGCAACCCATTCCAGTGCCTCACCACCCTTACAGGAAAGAATTTCTTCCTTATATCCAATCTAAACTTCCCCTGTTTAAGTTGGAACCTGTTATCCCTGTCTTGTCACTACAGTACCTAATGAAGAGTACATCCCCAGCATCCCTGTAAGTCCCCCTTCAGGTACTGGAAGGCTGCTACGAGGTTTCCATGCAGCCTTCTCTTCTCAAGGCTGAATAGCCACAACTCTCTCATCCTGTCTGCACATGGGAGGTGTTCCTGTCCCCTGATCATCCTCGTGGCCCTCCTGTGCACTTGTTCCAACAGTTCCATGTCCTTTTTATGTTGAAGACACCAGAACTGCACACAATATTCCAAGTGAGGTCTCACGAGAGCAGAGTTAGAGGGGCAGGATCACCTCCCTCATTCTATTGGTCGCACTCCTTTTGATGCAGCCCAGGATATGGTTGTCCTTCTGTCTGTAGCTGTGCCTGGGATTGCTCCAACCCAGGTGTAGGACCTTGCACTTACAATGGTTAAACTTCATCAGCTTGGCAGCAGCCCACCTCACAAACATATCGAGGTCCCTCTGGATGGCATTCCTTCCCTCCAGCATGTCAATCAAAGCACAGAGCTTGGTGTCATCAGCAAACTTGCTGAGAGCGCACTCAATCCCACTTTCCATGTCACTGTCAAGGATGTTGAACAAGACCGGTCCCAACGCTGATCCTTGAGGGCCACCACTCGTTACTGGTCTCTAGCTGGACATTGAGCCATTGACCACAACTCTTTGCGTGTATTAAGAGAGGATTCTCCATGCAATTTTGAGGAAAAGAATGACCACAGTGTCTACTGCCAAATTTTTACCTATTTCTGTGTTTAAAAACAATTATTTTTATTAGTATTTATTGCTGGAGATACTATGAAGATGCTTTGTGTGGAAGTTCTAGAGATACTGTTTTGGTCTCAATTGGTGTTGCTGTCCGTTTTGGGTACTGTCACAGGAGCTTGAACACCAGTAGTTGTTGCTTTTCTTTCCTTAATTCTGTTACACTACAGATTCTGCAATGTTGTTTGTCCAAGCAGCTGTGTCAGCTTTCTTCTCTACTCCACTGAATCCTTTTCTGGGAAGTGCAATATTCATCACTTCATATGCCAGACCTGTCAAATTCTGGGAAAGAGACTACAAGTAGGTGAAATAAAGCCTTAAAGTTTGTCCTTTTGTTTTTCTGTACAAATGTATTGGGTTTGGGTTTTTTTTGTTTGAGGGGTGGGTTGCTGTGTGTTTCCCTTTTTTACTTTTTTACCTCTCAAAGTGCTGCTTTGTTTTCCCAGTTTATAGTACTTTGAGTTTTCAATGAACTTGTTTCTGAAATACTGTAGCAGCTGTTTTTCATACTAACATTAGCTTCTTGAGTAAAAAAAGTGAATTTGTGTACACAAAGGTTTTGAGGAGCAGTTCATAACTGTATTTGACCTGTGTTCATTATTGCTCATTTCACAACTAAAACTGGCCAACTTCAATATAAAAATCTTTAATCATCTTTGATCAAGGTGGGATCAGTAGTAAAAGATTGTTCTTGTCAGAGTATGCCTTCCTGTAGTTTGTCTGAAGTCCGATGTTGTTGAAGATCAGACCAGTAGAACATTAAACGTGGGGCAAGATGAGTGGATAGTTCTGGTATTTACGGAGAATTCTTTGTTTCACTGCTTTATTGCCTTTTTTTTTTTTTTTTTCATTCTAACACTGGAACAGTTTAAATGCAGTGTTCCCAGTACTACTTTAAAAGAGTTAAAGTTGTAATTTCAGCCAGTCAAATAACTTTCTGAAAATTGCCATTTCAGTAAAGTCTACTGGAATGTTAGCTGTGCTGCTTGAATTTTTTTTAAGTTTGATACATCTAAAGCTTTATAATATTTATCGAAGAAAATACATATATTTATTACATCTAAACCTAAATATTATTCTGTGGCTAGCTACTGTGGGCAAACTTTATTAGGTATTGGATCATAAAACAGAAAATACTATTACATATGAGAAGAGCAGCAAATTGGCATATAAAATAATTTTAAACAACTTTTTGAAACTTTCAATGGGAATATTTTTAATCATTTTTTATTCTGCTAGTTATTTCTTCCCTTAGGCTTTCTTGCGGTAATACATTTTGTGGTAAGTATGCTTTATTTTATGATTTTTCAGTACAAAGCGTGTGGATCACTCAAATACAAGACTGGCTTCACAGCTTGATCGAAATCCAGGTGCCTTTCCTAGTCTGATGGGTTTTCTGTGGTTTGGGTTGGGTTTTTGGGAGTGAAGCAGTTCTGGGATTTTGGGGTGTTTTTTTGAGGGGGGAGGAGGGATGGTGTTATATAGGGTCTCTATTAGGATTCATGATCAGTTTGTGTTTGACCTTCTTCAACTCCGCCCAAGCTTTCTGTCTGCTGTTTTCTCCTCCATCATCTAATTCTTGTTTTATTCATTAGACACTCCCGTAACTTTTCCTATAAACCTGTTTTTTTCATGTTTGTTTCTGTGCTTTACTGCTTTACTTACAATCATCTGGATTAAGCTATTTTGCTTTTTAGTCTTAAATGATTAAAAAGGTAAACATTATCTGAGGGAGTCTCAATGTCATACTGATGTACAGTACACAGTCATTACTGAAGTACTTCTGTGCTCATTTGCTTTTGCCCTTTGTGTGGAATAGATTGATGGGAGATGCATGAGTGGAACTGGAGGAGTAATTTGGAAAATGGAGGAGTTACTAAGGGGAAAAAACTGATCAAAAATACTAAATGTCACTTAGCATTCACTTGGAGTTGCCCCTTAAGGGGGTTGTGTGTGTGTGTAGAGAATGACCTTGAAACAATGTTGTTGAGAAAAGTATAGGATGGAATGTGAAGTGATACCTGACATTCAAGCTTGATGTTCTTCTGCAGGTTCAGATAATAACCTACATCCAATCTTCTTGCAGGTTCAGATGATAACAACCTGAATTCAATCTTCTATGAGCATTTAACCCGTTCCCTTCAGCACAGCCTGTGTGGAGACTTGTTGTTGGGTCGGTGGGGAAACTATAGTACTGGGGACTGCTTCATCCTAGCCTCTGACTACCTCAATGCACTAGTCCACCTTATAGAGATAGGAAATGGCTTGGTCACCTTCCAGCTGAGGGGGCTTGAATTCAGAGGTGAGTGTATTGCACTCTTTCCTTAGCTGTCTTTATTAAAAAGTGGAGTTTTGCTTTGGAAACTTATTTCCAGTTCCATCCTTTAAAGAAATTGCTTTGAAAAGGGGCTGTAGGGCTGCTTCATGCCCATGTCTTTTGTGAGGGGAAAATTAGCTTGCTCTAGCAGAGTTGATGCTAAGTCTCTCTTTCAGTTTTAGTGCAGTATGGCTACTGTAATTGAGTCTTAGATACACCTAACAAAAACGTGATCCTAGAGTGATTAAGCAAGCTATCAAAATCTTGTGTTTAATGTCAGATAGATCACTTGGTGCTACAGAAACATAATTGGAGATGGGTGGTATTTTAAACACTTTAAAACACATGTCAGCATTAAGTCAATCATATTAAGTGTTCAATTCTTTCTAACCCCGTTTCCAAGAAGGGAAAAATGGATGAGATGGGGGACTACATACAAGTCAGCCTCACCTCTGTGCCGGGCAAAATCTTGGAGTGGATTGTCCTGGAAGGCATGGTGAGGCACATGAAAAACAGTAAGGTGCTTGGTGACAGCCAGCATGGCTTCACTAAGGGGAAATTCTGCCTGACCAGTCTGGCAGCCTTCTATGATGGGGCTACAGAACTGATGGACAGGGGTAGAGCTGTTGATGTTATCTGCCGGGAGTTGTGCAAAGCATTTGACGCTGTCTCACATGACATCCTTGTCTCTAAATTGGAGAGACATCAATTTGATAGGTGGACCACTCAGTGGATAAAGAACTGGCTGGATGGCCACAGATAAAGAGTTGTGCTCAATGGCTCAATGTCCAGCTGGAGACCAGTAACGAGTGGTGTCCCTGAGGGATGAGTGTTGGGATCGGCCTTGTTCAACATCCTTGTCAGTGACATGGACAGTGGGATTGAGCGCACTCTCAGCGAGTTTGCTGATGACACCAAGCTGTGTGGTTTGACTGATATGCTAGAGGAAAGGAGTGCCATCCAGAGGGAGCTCGATATGTTTGTGAGGTGGGCTGCTGCCAAGCTGATGAAGTTTAACCATTATAAGTGCAAGGTCCTACACCTGGGTTGGAGCAATGCTAGGCACAGCTACAGGTTGGGCAGAGAGGAGATTGAGAGCAGCCCTGAGGAGAACGATTTGGGGGTGTTGGTCAGTGAGGAAATGAACATGAGCCGGCTTCAGTGTGTACTCACAGCCCAGAAGAGCAGCCATATCCTGGGCTGCATCAAAAGGAGTGTGACCAACAGGTTGAAGGAGGTGATCCTGCCCCTCTGCTCTTGTGAGACCTCACTTGGAGTATTGTGTACTGTTCTGGTGTCCTCAACATGAAAAGGACGTGGAACTGTTGGAAAAAGTGCAGAGGAGGGCCACGAGGGTGATCAGGGGGCTGGAGAACCTCCCATATGAAGACAGGACTGAGAAAGTTGGAGCTGTTCAGCCTGGAGAAGAGAAGGCTGCATGGAAACCTCGTAGCAGCCTTCCAATATCTGAAGGGGGCCTATAGGGATGCTGGGGAGGGACTCCTCATGAGGGACTGTAGTGAGAGGACAAGGGGTAATAGATTCAAGCTTCAACAGGGGAAGTTTAGATTGGATCTGAGAAGAAATTCTTCAAGGGTGGTGAGGCACTGGAATGGATTGCCTATGGAAGTTGTGAATGTTCCATCGCCGGTGGTGTTCAAGGCTGATTTGGACATAGCCTTGGGTGACATGGTTTAGTGGGAGGTGTCCCTGGCAAGAGCAGGGGGGTTGGAACTAGAAGATCTTAAGGTCCTTTCCAACCCTAACTATTCTATGATTCTGTGGTTCGATGATTCTTTCTCTCTTTCTCCTAAGGGACTTACTGCCAGCAACGTGAAGTAGAGGCCATCACTGAAGGTGTGGAGGAAGATGAAGGTTTTTGTTGCTGTGAGCCTGGCCACCTTCCTCACATGCTTTCCTTTAATGCTGCATTTGGACAGCGTTGGCTGGCTTGGGAAGTGCTTGTGACAAAGTATGTTCTGGAGGGTTACAGCATCACAGATAACAGTGCGGCTTCCATGCTTCAAGTCTTTGATCTCCGGAAAATTCTCACCACTTACTATGTGAAGGTATGATTCAGATTAGTACAACCCTTGGGGAAGGTAGGCTGTATTACACCTGGAAACTTCTTAATGTCTTGAACGTCCAATGCCTTTCATATAAGGATCACAGAATGTGATACCTATTACAGATGTATGAATACCTTCATCAAAGTAGATCAGAGTTTGCTGTCCTGATGATTACTTGATGCTCTGGTGTATAAGCCGGACAATGACCCTGTAGTCTTTCTCGCTGAATCTGCCGTAGTAACTTGAAAGCCGTTACCCAAACATAATAGCTGTGTTGTAAATAGTTAAGAGAAGTTAAATAGAGTGGGTTTTTTTTTTCCCTGGGAAAGCCAAGTTGTGTTGGTCTTTAAAAGCTGTTCAAAACAGTTTTTTTCTTTCTTTTTTTAAACACAAAAAATCCCTGTCCTAGAATTGTAAGAGGACTCCAGACCTCAGATCTCTTTAGATAATCAGTTAACTAATTGAGATCTTTCATAAGCTACCCTCTTTTGAGAGCTGAAAATTGTTAATTTGAAATATCTCCACGGTACTTATTCATGCAGGAGTTGTTGTTCCCATTCTCCCTCCCGTCTCCCCAAGCATGAGATGTTAAAACTGTCTTGTCATTTACTTAGACTTCGAATTATTTAGAAAATCAATGTCTAAGCCTCCATGTTAACTAGATAAAAATTCCTCTGTGTTTTTTTCTCTGCAAAATTACGAGTGTCCTGTCCCATCCGTTTTTCTTTTCCTTATTCCTTCAATGAATGCTTCAGAAATCTCATGAATCTTTGACTAACATGTCTGCATGCAAACCTGTATTTTTTTTCTGTGTAAATTTGCTGCATCTTTGAGCTAAATAAATGCTCTTGTGTATAAAGTTTTTTCATCACCAAGAAAATAACGCAAATGAGTTGAAATAATTGAAATTGCTGGCTCTTATTTTTTTGCAATACTGATTCACATTTTTAACTACTGCTGTTTCAGGGAATTATCTATTATGTCACGACATCCCCCAAGCTCGAGGAATGGTTAGCTAATGAGACAATGCAGGAAGGACTGCGGTTGTGCACAGACCGCAATTACGTTGATGTAGACCCAACATTTAACCCCAATATTGATGAGGATTATGACCACCGTCTAGCAGGGATCTCAAGAGAGAGTTTCTGTATGATATATTTGAACTGGATAGAATATTGCTGCTCTCGAAGAGAAAAGGTGAGTATGGATATGTGAGGAAAGTGCACTCTGTTGGCTTGACCTGCAGACTGTTTAATATTGATTTTTGAAAATAAATGAGATTTTTAACTGAATATTAATTTATAATTTCCTGGCTTTGATCTTCTGCTCTTGAGATGTGAGTTTAAATAAAATCTATAAGTAGTCTGTGGTTTAACCTGTTCATTAATGAATTTTTATTTTCTAGCTTTTACTTACTTAGGTGTTTAGCTACCTACAAATGAGTATCTTTATAGAATTGATGTTCTGTGCTTGGATATCAGTGTTTATAAATCAACCTTAACTTAAACCCCAAACCACTCCAGCCAATTACTTGTTGCCAGCTTGTAAGAGTAACCACTTCTTTCTTAGTGGTCATACTACACAGTTCCTTTGGACCACTGGAATTGTTGGCTTGTGAAAACGATCATCCCATATTTACACTTTTCCTCTTTCCAGGTCCTTCTGCCTTTTAAGTAGAAACGTTAGTACATTTGTAGAGGACTACTGTGGCTTCTTACTGTATACAAAAACCTATGTGTGGTCAAGTCAAAGTAGTGTTGCCGTTGAGAATAAGGAGATTAAAGGGTCAGGAATATAATTGGGATTTGGGATCTGAGAAAGACCTGAGACTTAAGAGTTTAGTTTTACTTTGGAGGTAAAAGATTAATTAGAAGCCCTTTTTAAGAGGTGTGAGACTTAGTGTTCTGCAGTCACATGACAAACAATAGCTGAAGAAAATTGCTTCCTTTAAGTATAATGTTGTGAAATATTTTCTGTAGCTATTGAAAATCAGGTTAAATCACTTAAATGAATGCTGCTATTATCTAGGGCGTTATATACCCTATACAGTTTCTGATGGCTTTGAGCTGAGGCTGAGTTCTCCCTGAATAAAGCTGTAGGCCAGGGAAGTTTCCTGAAGACTCAGAATTATATACTCCTAACCAGTAAGTGAAAATCCACTTCATTGACTAAAAATAACATAGAATCACAGAATGGTTAGGGTTGGAAAGGACCTTAAGATCTTCGAGTTCCAACCCCCACTGCCATGGGCAGGGATGCCTGACATTAGACCATGTCACCCAAGGCTCTGTCCAACCCAGCCTTGTGAATGCTCCATCCCTGGCAGTGTTCAACTTCCTTAAACCATTTCCAGTGCCTCACCATCCTCACAGTAAAGAACTTCTTCATATCCAATCTAAATCCCCTGTTGAAGTTTCAGCCTGTTACCCCTTCTCCTCTCACTACAGTCCCTAACGAAGAGTCCCTCCCCAACATCCTTATAGGCCCTCTTCAGATATTGGAAGGCTGGTATGAGGTTTCCATGCAGCCTTCTCCAGGCTGAACATCTCCAACTTTCTCAGCCCTGTTGTCATATGGGAGGTGCTGCAGTCCCCTGATCACCCTCGTGGCCCTCCTCTGCACTTTTTCCAGCAGTTCCATGTCCTTTTTATGTTGAGGATGCCAGAACTGCACACAGTACTTCAAGTGAGGTCTCGCAAGAGCAGAGGGGCAGGGTCACCTCCCTCAACCTGCTGGTCACACTTCTTTTGATGCAGCCCAGACTACAGTTGACTTTCTGGGCTGTGAGCACACACTGAAGCCGGCTCATATATTTCTCATCAGCCAACACCCTCAGGTCCTTCTCCACAGGGCTGCTCTCAATCTCTTCTATGCCCAACCTGTAGCTGTGCCTGGGATTGCCCCGACCTTGTGTTGGACCTTGCACTTGGCTTAGTTGAACTTCATAAGGTTGGCATTGGCGCTCTGGATGGCATTCTTTCCCTCCATCATATCAGCCAAACCACACAGCTTGGTGTCATTGGTAAACTTCCTGTGGGAGTGTGTTATTGTCTTAACCCCATAATTTTGCTATTTGACAGTTTGCATACAAGATACACAGTATCCATGAGGAATGTTGTATGCAACTGTTAAGCTTAGCATTTGTCTTATTTCAAGCATAGTTTGGGTCTGCCCCTGCAAGTATTTTATGTACTTGCAAAACCTTAAAAAAAAAAAAAAAACCAAGGCACAAAACCAAACTGTTGAAAGTCTGAGCAAGAAGAACTGGTGGTGTACCTTTGCATGTGTTTGGGTGTTTTTGCTGCTGGCAAGAACAGCTTTTCTATGGCCTTTTACTTTGATCACCTGACCCTTTGTTTTTTTCTCTTTTGTTATTACAAGCCACTGGATGCAAGTAAAGACTCACCCCTGGTGACATTGTGTTATGGACTGTGTGTTCTGGGGCGGAGAGCATTGGGAACAGCTTCCCATCATATGTCAAGGTAATAAAACATTTTAAGTTTTCCTTCCTCAAAATCCCTCTGGCTTCCTATGTTAGGTGTTAGGTATCTCTTTAGGAAGGAAAAGGATAAGTATAATCTTTCCTTGAACTGGACAGATACTTAACTTGCCTGTGTTACATCAGCCAGTGAAATGTAACCAAAGAACAGCTAATGAAGGAGAACTTGAATTTGAACATTGTTTTATTGAACCAAGATAAGAATTCTGGTGTGGGTAAGAACCAGTTTTATAACTGGTGTAAACTGGCTGAGTTCTAAAAGAAAACTCCATATCCTTGAAGTATGTGCCCTGTATGGAAACAGAGTGAAGAAGGGAACAGCTTCTCTAAAATGAAGAACACACATATCTTGATGCAAGTTAGGTCAGACCACTGTGTATAAGTTTCACAGTTCAGCTGGCTCTGTGGCAAGTAGTTGCATTTCCTACAAATTGTCTTCAGCTCAACTTCGTCATCGTATGGCAGTCTCTTCCTTGCAGATTAACAGCCTCAACTAAATTTAGAAAGCCATGTAAAATATAGTTGTACATATCAAGAAATCACAAGGTGATGCTTTAAAAAATTAGAAAAGCATAAGTGGATGTGGAAGTTGTTGATCAGCTGGGTGCTGACTGTGAAACCTATTCTGCTTTGCTTTCAGAGAAACTGTTGACTAACTCTTAAGTGACAGCCAATTGTCCCCTGAAGGTCTTGCAGATATGCAGTGGCGAGAGTGATCATAGCATGTTGATCTCTCATTTCTAAGCTAGCCTAGTAAAAGGAAATGATTGATGCCTTTGAGTAAGGCAGAATTGTCATTTTTATTTTATACTAAAGCATGCGCAACTGAAGCTGCATTGTCTCCTTAACTGATCCATTGTGGTGTTATATTACCTGAGAAGCATTCCCTTTATAAATAATTGTAATAAAGTCAGGCTTTCCTCACAGTGTTCCTGTTCACTTTAGTCTTTGTAAAGAGACTATTGCATGTATGGTTTATTCATTACTTGCTCAGTGCATATAAACATCTGTTGTCCAAGCTTTGCTCATATACACATCCTTAGTCCTATGTTCTGTTTTCCCTGCCTTATCCTTTAAGTTATATTTAAGGAGAAGAATATGTGAGGTTTTTTGCAGTTCGGTATTTTCTGTTCTTGTCAGTGATGAACTTGTGTATGTGTTTGTATTTCTATTAATATTTGTGCTGTTTGCTTCTTTTCCTTCCTCCCACCCTCACCAGTAATCTGGAATCCTTCTTGTATGGCCTGCATGCCCTATTTAAGGGTGATTTTCGTATATCTTCAATTAGAGATGAATGGATCTTTGCTGACATGGAATTACTGAGGAAAGTAGTGGTTCCTGGAATACGAATGTCACTTAAGCTACATCAGGTGAGAGATTACACAGGAGTATGTGTGCAGTCCTTTTTATTTCTGTGCAGTTGTTATTTTAAAAATAAGCAGCTGGGAGAGGGCAAAAAGAGGAGGAGAATAGAAGAGCATATGATAGATGGACAACTGAAAATGAGGGAATATCATCTCTTGTCCTTTGTTTTGTTACAGCTTATGTGGAAGGTGATATTGAGGAAAAGAGAATGCAGTTTATGCTCAAAGCTTGAAAATTACATCAAAAGCTCAGAGAATATGTCAATCCCTGTTTCATATTCATTTAGAGATAATTCCCTTATGAACAGCATCTCTGATATTTTGCTGCACTCTTCCCTTCCCTACATTGATGTAATTGGTTTAAAAGGTTATCATGCCATTTAAAGCTGCACAGCTCTCTCCTCCAATGGGAGTTGTTTTTTTTTGTTCTCTTTTCTTTGAAGTGTTGTAGTAACAGACATTTTGGAATTACTGATGCTATTAGTAGGGTTTAGGTGAGAACAAGAAGGTTGATTTTTCAATAAGCTGAAATTGGGATTGGTTTTTATAGTGAGGTGAGGGTAAAGATGAGCAATCACAAATTCTGTCCAGGCCATCTATAAACTAACCGCAGCAAGTGTGAGAAAGCATGTACTTGAAATATAAACGCTCTGTGAGGAGACAGAAGTGTTGATGTTCTAGAAGACCAGATTGCTTGAAAATCCAAGTAAATAGGTAAATCGTAGTTGCACTTAATAAAACTCCTTTTTTTGCCTTCATTGTCTGGTCTAAAAGTCCCCCCAGAACTAGCATTGGTTGAATCAACTTCATGTAACAAGCTCACCAAAGTTAGCAGAACGCTTATGTTAGGAGTGCATGTGGAAAAGTAGAATAGTTACAGAATCACTGAAAATAGCTAGAGCACCACTTCAACAATTCTGGAGTATTCTCAATATATTTAGGTTACTGTGCAGGGTAGGCTTGAATTAAGTCAAAACGAAAAGTGAGGAAGTCACAATTATCCGAACATTATTGTATTAATCTATAAAGGATGATTTTTTTATCCACTTGCAAAGCAATTGTATATCCAAGATTCAGCCAGTGATGGAAACTTGGCTGTTAAGCACCATCTTTCTTGAACCAAGTAGTAATGTGACCTAAGACTGAATTGAACTTGCAGATTCTGTTTCCATTTGACTGGCCGTAATGTAAATTGTGTGATAGTATCTGATGCTAAAATAATCTGTCATCAAGTGTTAATGTGAACTTCTAATAGAAAAAGCAGATAAAATTTATTTTCTTCCAGTTGCTCTTTTCATGTAATACATTCTTGGTAGTCAGTGCTTTACTGAAGTGTGTTACACTTGAAAACTTGTAAAAAAATGAAAGAAGCTAAAATGCTTCTGCAGGCAATATATAGAAATCTGGTGTAAAATTCGACTAGGGATTTACTTGAATCAATAATAGGCAGATCTTACCAATTTTTTTTTATTTTTTTTTTTGCTTGAGTTAGGAAACAAACTCAAGCAAAGAATTAATCTCTTTGGAAAAAAGGTCATCTTTAACCATGTCCTTTAGTAGGTATCTGATAATTTTTTTGTCTATCTTCACTGAGCTTCCTAAGAGTTTGAGATGTGAAATGTTTGATTTGTATATCTAGTTACATCTGAAATATTAATCAAACCTTATTGTATGTGCATTCTTGGAAACAGGATCACTTCACTTCTCCAGATGAATATGATGATCCTTCTGTCCTCTATGAAGCCATAACAACCCATGAAGAAAATCTAGTTATAGCACATGAAGGGGACCCTGCTTGGCGGAGTGCAGTTCTTTCCAATTCTCCCTCCCTCCTTGCTCTGCGTCACGTGATGGATGATGGCACCAATGAATACAAGATCATTATGCTAAATAAGCGGTATCTCAGTTTCAGGGTCATCAAGGTAAGTCTTTTGCACTCTTTACGATATCACTTGGAGTATTGTGTGCAGTCCTGGTGTCCTCAACATAAAAAGGACATGGAACTGTTGGAACAAGTGCAGAGGAAGGCC
>JASSUY010034281.1:0-30079 GCA_032466535.1 Forpus xanthops
GAAGGCTGCGTGGAGACCTCATAGCAGCCTTCCAATATCTGAAGGGGGCCTATAGGGATACTGGGGAGGGACTCTTCGTTAGGGAATGTAATGAGAGGACAAGGGGTAACGGGTTCAAACTTAAACAGGGGAAGTTTAGATTGGGTTTGAGGAAGAAATTCTTTACTGTAAGCGTGGTGAGGCACTGGGATGTGTTGCCCAGAGGAGTTGTGAATGCTCCATTGGTGGCGGTGTTCAAGGCTGGGTTGGACATAGCCTTGGGTGGCATGGTTTAATGTGAGGTGTCCCTGCCCATGGCAGGGTGGTTGGAACTAGGTGATCTCGAGGTCCTTTCAAACCCTAACTATTCTGTGATTCTATGATTGTGCAAGGCATTATTTTTTTGTGTCTGTGTGACTGGTGGTATTTTGTTGCAGGTTAACTGATAAGCTGTCAAAGCGTCAGCCCTTTTTTAATACCCAAGTAGGGTAGCTGAGAAGAAATGAAGAACTTGTTTAAGTCAAAGTCTTAGGTGGTCTAGAAATTTTTGTTATGCTGACTTGATACCCAGAATGATATGTGAAGTTAGCTGGTATAATTTTGAGGCAATGGGCTTCAAGTAATTTATGCATAATTTTGCTACTCAATGAAGAACTTAGGAACTTTTGAAGGATGAGTACTGTCAGTTCCTTTTATTCCCATGAATCTACTGTGCTTAATGCTGTCAGAACAATATGAATTAATAGAGAATTCTAGGATCCTTCAAAGCCATGGAGGATTTTCTCTTGTCTTAGGAGAACTGCATTCCCTCCTGTGTGAAGAGTTGATGCTCATTACAGGCAAAAAGAGAAAGCAGTTTTATCATGTGTTAACGACTGAAAAAAAGGATGGCAAATTCACAGTCTCTTCCCACCAGTTGTCATTTCTAAACATTTATATTATTCCGAAAGCAAACTTGCAAAAAATGCCTTATGACAGCAAGGGAGATTGAAGAGGAAAAGTAGGATGCGTTTTGCTTGGCAGATCTCATAAAGTATTATTTGAATAAAAGCAAAATTAATGCAATTTAAATATGTTTCACTCTAATAATTCTTTCTTTTTTTTTTTTTTTCTTTTGGGTTCATGGAAAATGTTCATCAGGCTCAGGTAAGAGTTTCTAAAATAGAGAGATAACCTTAACATATGCTTCTTGATTATGCTCCAATGTTTTTGTTGTCTGTTCATTTCTTGTTATGTATGGTTGCAAAAATGTACGGAACACTGTATAAATTACTATATGAAATATTATTTCAATTTGCTTGTATGCAAATATATTAAGAGTGATATTAAGTATCCATAATGAAAAATAAAGTGAACCTATACTGGTATAGCTCACTTTGTGCTCACATCTCTTCAGAAATACAAAAAACCCACAATTAATGACAATGGGAAGGAACAGTTGAAGATAGATGTGAAAGACAGAAATAGTTTTAGCATAATTTCTCTAAAAGATGCCCTCATGAGCTAGCCTAGTTACAGATTTTATGTTAGTTGTGAGGAAATGGCATAGCATGGATTTGGGGCAGAGAAAACCAGGGCATCTGTCATTAGATGTCTTAGCTTCTGAATTTTATCATTTCTGAAATTTTCTATCAGCCATTTTATATTTATTATTACTACAGCTCCTCAGTCAGCAAGTTTACATTCATTCCTCTTACCAAAAAAGAGCATTAACCTTTTTTTTGCATGATCACTGTTGCATGTTTATCTTACTTGTGTGCAGCAAAACTGACTCACAGTATGGTCTCCAGGTATATGAGGTAGTTCCCTGCCATAGTGACTGCAGCCAGTATGTATGGGTTACTGAGCCCTGGAGCGTCTGCAAGGTGACAAATGTGGACTTAAAAGAGAACTGTGGAGAAGGTGTTCAAACAAGGAAAGTCAGGTAAAACAGTACTATTCCTGATTCACTTTAGAAAAATGCTTATTGAACCTGATCTGGGAATCGTCTATGTGTGCTCTTCATCCTAGAGCTCAAATCAGGTGAATTAATTAAAATTAATCTCACATGTTATTGTGCAAGAGCAAGTAAAACAGCACATGGGGTTTGGGTTGGTTTGGGTTTGTTTTATTTCATGGCTATCTGTAAAATGATACACGATTTATAAATCTCAATAATAAACTATAATGTGAATTTACTTTGAAGGTCCAAAATGAGAGCTAAATGCTAAATGCTCTCTTTTCCCTGTCACAGTGCTTATAAACTGGCACACTTACTTACACAATTATGTTCACAATAGCACTTGTTTTCTCAGCGCAACCATTTACTTCAAGAAGGTCAAAGTCTTAATCTTTGCTTAAACAAGGTTAGAAACACTACACTTAACTGGTCTCATACGATAGCATGTGAAGAGGTTCCCATAAGAATGTTCTTTAAAAATCCCCCAGTATGAAATGTCAAAATTCATCAGTGTTTATGTTGAAAAATAGACTTTAACCATCAAAGATAAAAAAAAAAAAAGTGTTTTATCCCTTTGGGACTAAAACCATTGAACTTTTCATTTATTATCATATAATACCATTAAAGTACTAAATCTATATACTGCTGTCATATCTCTTGTGTTTACCTTAGAACAGAGAGATTGTTTCTATAAATAGTTTAGTTTGATAATTCATGACAGTTGTAAAAAGATAATGTGGTCAAATTAAAGAAATTCCAAATGCTTCTCTGTATGTGAAAGGCTTCCTATTGGTATGAGCTTCTGTCTTGCAGTTCTGGAAAACAAATGTAAGCCTCTTAATTTGAATGGTCCTAGCCCTGTCCTAGTTGGTCTTCTGCTGACAGGTGGAAGGGATAAGTTAATAGTAGATGCCACTGCACAGGAAATATTGTGAAGACTGTCATCTTCAGCTCTATAAAACTAAGCATATTTATTTCTTGTTTTAACTGGGCCTCCATCTGCTAATTTAATATAGTAGTTTAAAAGCTTCCATGTAGATTAGGGATTAATACTAATAATATAAAATCTTAAAAGTTTTAGTAGTTCTAGATTTAAAATTATTAGTTGAAGCATGCACAAAATGCTATACTGATTTGCATTATTCTGGCTTAGAGGTAAGCTAATGTCAAGTAAATCACCTGCCCAGAAACTGTCAGCCAGTTGCTGAGAAGGACTGTCTAAATTCCGTGTATTTCTTTGTATGCCTGTTGACTGTAAAAAAGAGGATTATTTTTGTCTCTTCAGCTTTTTTTGGATACTCATGGGTCAATACTTATTTACTTCAATTACTTCATGATGGTTATGTGCTGATGAAATGTTAAAGTGTTTCAAAATACAATGGAACAGAGTTGCTGTACATAATCCATGGCAAATGTAGTTTATTGTGCAGGGCTTTTTTTCCAGGTGCATGCTGAACACTGCAGATGGTCCTTCTGACACTGTAGAGGACTATCTCTGTGATCCTGAAGAGATGCCACTTGGTGCTAGAAAGTGTGCTTTACCGTGTCCTGAGGACTGTGTTATGTCTGAATGGGGATCATGGTCTCGATGTTCTTTGGTAAGCAGTATAGTGAAATGTAACATCTGTAGCTTTAGGAGGTACTTTAAAAAATGTGTACATGAAGTATTATGCAAAGGTGCTGAATTGAGTAGTGACTGCACACAAAATATTTACTGTCATCTTCAGTGTCATCGATGGTTGCAAATAAAGTGTGCCAGTATTTTCCCTTAAGTGCAAGTGCTCCAAAACACAACCTGTAATGCCCCCAGTGTTCACTCTTAAGTATGGGGTATGTTCTGTGTGGTGCAGTAGCTTTGGTAGTGGCTTGTGAGTCTATCTTTGAGCCTAGCTGTCAGACTCTCCATAGCAGTGCAGCCACTGTACGAAAAATGCACTATTCTGAGTAAAATCTGTAGATCAAGTCTGGGCATAGAAAAATCACTTTGAGTCTTCTCTCTCCCTCCTGCCAGCAATTTCAAAAAGAAGTCTCAAAAACCCTGCAAACCAAACATAAAAACGTGTTTCAGACCACTCAGTATTCAAACTCCAGTGCACTACGTTATAGTATTTGGAAAGTGGGCATCACAATACCCAGTTTATGAGTGAAATGATTCCAAAGCACTAGTACAGAAATATGAACTAGTTAAGAAAGTACCAAGGTATTACCAGTTATTCCACCCTGGGTGTACCAAGGTGAAAGTGCAGACTAAATTCTCTCTGAAATGACAAGGAAATAGTTTCTCTTACACAACAGCTTGAGCCCATTATTTTATATTTGAGTTTTGTAAATGGATTACTTGAAAGGCAGCTATAATGTTGCATGAAAAGTTTTTAGAGTGCCAAAATACCTAATCTGTTTCCAACCTTCCTTTCAAGCCGTGCAATGGAAGTAGTGTCCGCGAAAGGTCAGCTGAATCTCTGAGACAACCTAATGATGGAAAGTCTTGTCCTGCTGCCACCGAGACAGAAATCTGCACTTTGAACAAAAACTGCTACCACTATGACTACAATGTGACAGGTATTTATGGTGTTACGCTTTAGTGACAGCCTAGGATTATGGCTTACCTCCATTCACCTTGCAGGACTGATTTTTCATCTTTCTGTTATTATCTGGAGGGAAATGTGGGGCTTATACTGAAAAGTGATTCAGGCTATTTGATCTAGAGAAAATATTACTGTGGCTTTGCAACTTGGGTGAAGTGTACATGCACATCCAGGAAGTTTATTTCTCCTGTAATTTTGTGATTTGCTCAAATTCCATGTGGATGAAACCAACTGCAAACTTTTTAAGAAGGCATCCTGCCACTATTTGTAGTAAGAGTAGATGTTTCGAAAAACATGTAGCAGCTGGGCTCCATAAGATTTTAGGTTTGTAAAAGTTGCTTGTGAGGATTATTTTAGGCCATCAGAATTAGAATTAGATAGGAGACTGGATCATTATGAGTTTTATCTAAAATGTCTGCTACACTAATTAATTCCTTATTTCTAGACTGGAGCACGTGTCAGCTCAGTGAGAAGGCTGTGTGTGGTAATGGTATCAAAACACGGATGCTCGATTGTGTTCGCAGTGATGGCAAATCAGTTGATCTAAAGTACTGTGAAGAGGTGAGTGGGTACCTGTGAGTAAGCTCCCTTTTAATGGTGCTAATTAATGTTGAGCCATCTGGGCTATACGGCATGCAACCCATCTTTGCCAGATGTTTTGCAATACTATTCATGGGTTAAGTACCTCTGAAATAAACTGTGCCATCAACAGGGATTTTTATACAATTTCCTTTGGTTACTTCTAAGTGCCTCCATGAACATATGCTAATTATTATGTCCTGAAGGAAAAGACACAATAATTAATAAAGTAGAATAAAGTTAAATCTTAATCAGAACACTAATCGTTCTAATTTGATACAATTTCTGCATGGAACTTTGGACAGCTGCCAGTGTCAATCATTTACTCAATGTGCTGGAAAACATTTCTCATGTGCCATTCTGCAGCAGGACAGAATGCTAACTTCTTCTATCCAGCTGTGAAATGCAAAAGACACCCAAGCTGGTATGAAAAAATGTGCAGCATGAATGCAATATTAAATAGGAACATATATGGAGAACTATTAGACAGGGGCCCTTAAATTTTGAAGGAGGCATTTGGCAAATGTTTAATTTAAAATTTGACAGCTCTGTTTTTCTGACACAACGCATGTTGGTCCTAATGTTTTTAGTTACATGGAGTCAATAATGTGAAGGAAAATGGGAAGACAACACAAGTGCTGTATTAAAGGCAATCCCACAGGTGTTTCTGACGGAAAGAAACTGAGCTCATTTCAGCTTCCATTTTCTTGTCATCTTGACAGCAGAAATAAAATCACTTGCAGTGGGGAACTAAAGCTGAGTGAGCTCCACAGCAGCTTTGATACCAACACACCTTTTCATTGAATCTTCCTATCTAGAAACTGCTTGTCCTGGTTTCAGGACAAGTGGAGGGAGTCAGGAACTCATCATGTACTTTGGACTACAGTTTTGCAATGGTCTATCTGACCTGCTTTGGCTTCTCCAGTCCCCTCTGATAACTTGGGCTCCTAAATCCACAAGTTCTTAGCAAAGACAGGCACTTTTTGTTGCAGTTTCCTTCTTCACACACAGCATCAAGTCTCGTAAATTGATCATTAATATATCAGGAAAAAACTCAGGATCTGGCTACCTACCAGCAAGCTTCTCTGAAGTTAATAGGGGATTGAATGCATTAATTCATTCTGTTAATGTCTTAATGCGTTAAAAGAAAAAAAAAAAAGGCTCTCAGGTTATTTGTAAGAGACTGCAATATTGATTAATTCATACCCAGACATGATTTAAAATATCCATATTTCAATAGAAAAAAATATGCTTTATTTAATTTTAAGGGGGAAAAAGTTCTTTACCATAAAGCCACGAAATTATTTTGTGTCATTAACCAAAGATTTTGAACAGGATTTAGAACAAATTATTACGTTGTACATTGTAATCTCATTGAAGAAAACCTTTCCTGCTTTTAAGAAACTGAAGTTTATTACTCAGAGAAATAATTACGGCAACAAAATAATATCTCAAAAGCTACTTGCTGTAAATGACCAGCTAACAGATGTCACTGAAGTGGGGTACTGGCTTTATCAACCACTGTGATAGTGTCTTATTTCCTATTTTTATTTGCTAGATCATACAAAGATACATTGTCCTGTAGAAAGCTCTGATCCACTCCCCAGTCATACTGTTAAGACCATTTGTTGAATTAAGAAGTGGTACAATGAGGTCAAAAGTTGATCCAATAACTGTGAGGAATAAAACCTGTTAACCTGATTAAGAAGAAAGCCAAGCTCTTGGGATTTTACCAGACCCTTCCCTCTGAAGATGTAAATGCCAACTCTGTGATCTTCGAGGTCATGAGAGGAGAATATCCAAGAAATCATCAAAATGAGAATACATGCTTCTTACTAATTTAATCACTGATAATCATTCATGGGTTTTGGTTTGGTTTTTCACTGTCTTTTGCATTGTAAGGATAGTGCAGAAAGATTAAGGGAATTTCAGAATAAGGTGCATGTAGTTAGAAAAGTTGATGCAGAGAGAAAGATGGAATAATTTTGTAGTAAGTTAGCTAATGGAATATCCTTTGTGTTATCATAAAATTTTATCCCAGATGTGTGAATAAAATGAAAGTTTTCTTAAATTTATATGTAGTTACATTTACAGAACTATAATCCCTACTATTATATGCAAAGAAGGGAGATCAGAATAGCTAAAACTTATCCTGATCCCTAAGAAATTAAGATGCCTGGTTGCAATATTTGCATTCCCATACAATACATGGTTCAAGAAAATAATAAAAATAATATTAAAAAAAAAAAGCAAACCTTCATGCTGTGTTTTGACTATCTCCATCTCCAGGCATGAGCATCAGTATAGTTAAATACATTTCTTCCAAGCCCCTGTGTTCTGGTCTCCTAATGCACCCATATGATCTTGTGTTTGTTTCAGTCAATTAGCTAAAGAAGCTAGCCAGTCATCCTGATTACTGCCAGGATGAATCAGTTTCTAGAGCTTATTTCTAAGTCCTCATTTTTTTAACATAGTTCCCTTCAAACTCTCAAGACACAGTAATACTGGATTACTTGGTCTCTAACTCTACAAAATTAGCATATCACAAGAACTTGGCTTGTTTTTTCCTTGAGTATTTGAAAATCATATCACCTAGAGCAAGCTGTTCCTGGTTATATTCACATTTATGGGCTATTTTTATGCATTTATCTTTAATTAAAGATGAGAAAAGCCTAGAAACCAGCATTTTATCTGCATTATGATGCACACTTTTCTGTTTCAACGGCAGGTACTTCTCTTGTCAGATTACATGATTAACCTTCAGCAGAGGTGAATCTGCAGTACCAAACATTCCTATAAACAAGTACAGATACATTTTGTGGATCACAGGGTTGGCAGAGCATGCTGGCCTGGCTGCCTGTTGCCCCTGGCATGTGTGACCAGTACAGGGCGCTCATCTAGCTTTTGGTATAACTCCTCTAGTACTTGCTATTCTTGAATCAGAAACCACAACTCATCCAGAACAGAGACTCTTCCAGAACAGACGCTTAAGGCAGCTACTGAACACTTTTCCACATGTTTTCTAAGTTCTTCAAGATGAATAGTGGTTCATCAAGGAAGGAGAAGGATGAGAAAAGGATATGTGAGAATACTGGGAGCCTGACAGTTGTTTCCCCAATCTATTTCAGCAGCACTTCAGTATCTAAAGCATGCAAATGGCAGATCACTGTGGGTAAGCTGGCCTTCAGCTTTATCCCCTTCAGTTTTATGTCTCTCTTGGGCTTTTCCTTCTCTAGATACCAAAGTCCACCTGAGAAAATCAGTCTTGAAAGAGAGTAGTCATGCTTCTGTAATTGGCTTTAAAGCATTTGCTCAGAAGATTTGACCCAAATATAGACTTCAAACACAGTTCTCTAGTTTACCCAATTACCCAAATTCCAGATAATGCAAAGGTTTCATACATTGCCTGTGTACAATAGCTGTGTACTGTTATCCTGTACCACAGAGAAAAAGCAAGAACTCATTCTTTCATGTGTGAAACAGAACAGAGGTCCAAGACCTCATTTGTCTCAATAAATGGGACTGCAAATGCAAATTTAAGATTTGGTGAGTCTATCAGGGTTAGACATTTCCAGTACTTGTAGTTTATTTATGGAGGACATGTAAATGTTGTGCCAAGTTATTGCTCTATGCTTCCATTTAGTGGGTAATAGTGATCTTATTTCCTTTTTAAAGTCTTAACTGCTGGTTTTATGTCATTAACCTTTCCATTCATTAAAATTAATAGGTTTTGAAATGTCTAGTTTGCCTTTTTTTTTTTTTTTTTAACTATGTGAGGGCTTTATGTACTTAAACATGTCCACAGCCTCCTAGGATTCTGAA
Organism: Forpus xanthops; assembly: GCA_032466535.1. Lineage (NCBI taxonomy): Eukaryota > Metazoa > Chordata > Aves > Psittaciformes > Psittacidae > Forpus > Forpus xanthops. The sequence continues at coordinate 8,905 of JASSUY010034281.1, forward strand.
AGGCCTCAATGATTAGCAAGGTCCACTGGTGAGGATCAGTGAAGAACAGTCTTTTATGCTGGGAAGCTCTTCATGTTTTCAGGATTGATCTTCTTTCACACTTTGTCATGCACACTATAATCAACCTATCCTTTTAATTCATTCTGTAGATGTGCGGGCTTCAGGGTTTACTGCTATCATGCTAATATTTTTGCCATCAGTTGTGTTCCGTCTTGCATCATATGTTTTTGTATGTGTTAGTAATATCTCTTTCCTTCCCTGGATGGGGAAAATCTAGACCACAGGATTTTATAAGAGCATATAAGCTTTACAGGATCAGACCAAAGGACCATCTAACCACTGCAACTTTCTCCGAGCATGGCCATAAATACTATTCCTTCCCTGTGGGTGTATCATCATTTGTTAGTGTTAGGCTGACTTCTGCCAAGAGAAATGCTCAGTATGAAGTGTAATTTTGAGAAACATGAGTCTGGCTATTTTCTATGTTCCCTTCTCTCATATTCTTCCAGCATTTGCAGCTGTTACTTTAAGAACATTAGGGAATTCTGATTTTGCAAAGCATTTCAGGCACAGCTACAGGTTGGACAAAGAAGAGAGTCAGAGAAACCCTGCAGAGAAGGGCTTGGGAGTGTTGGTCGATGTGAAACTTAACATGAGCTGGCAGTGTGCACTTGCAACCCAGAAAGCCAACCATGTCCTGGGCTGCATCAAAAGGAGTGTGACCAGCAGATCGAGGGAGGTGATCCTGCCCTTCTACTCTGCTCTCATGAGACCTCACTTGGAGTATTGTGTGCAGTTCTGGTGTCCTCAACATAAAAAGGACATGGAACTGTTGGAACAAGTCCAGAGGAAGGCCACGAGGATGATCAAGGGACTGCAGCACCTCCTGTATGAAGATAAGCTAAGAAAGTTGGGGTTGTTCATCCCGGAGAAGAGAAGGTTGCGTGGAGACCTCATAGCAGCATTCCAGTATCTGAAGAGGGCATACAGAGATGCTAGGGAATGACTCTTCGTGAGGGACTGTAGTGATAGGACAAGGGGAAGTTTAGATTGGATCTGAGGAAGAAATTCTTTATTGTAAGGGTGGTGAGGCACTGGAATGGGTTGCCCAGGGAGTTGTGAATGCTCCATCGCTGGTAGTGTTCAAGGCCAGGTTGGACACAGCCTTGGGTGGCATGGTTTAGTGTGAGGTGTCCCTGCCCAGAGCAGGGTGGTTGGAACTAGATGATCTTGAGGTCCTTTCCTATCTTAACTATTCTATGATTCTGTGATTTCAGAAAAACATGCTAAGTTGTCCTTTTTAGAAAACAAATCAATGTCTTGTCAATATTTTTTGCACACAGTAGAATGGGTGTCATAATATATATAAATTAAACTTGCACACCACATTAGGAAAAACTCAAGAGGCTTAAGCAGTTGCCTAAGGAAGAGTAGGGACAGACATGCAAAAGTCTCATCTGCTCCTCTGTCAGCCTCACCTCTTTTTCATCTCTTGGACTGCATTTTCCCTATGTGTGGATTCTATGTGTTTAAACCTTCAGATTTATTATCAATTAACTTGTTCAGTCTCTCTTGAACTCCTGTAAACTTTTAGCATCTACAGCATCTTCTGACAAATAAACTGACAGTGCATGTTCATCCTCCTCCTTTTATTATTTTTGAACCTGGCTCCTAGCATCACTTGAATTTAGCCATTAATAGCTGCTGATAGTTCAGTATTTTTATATTCCTATTTCAAAATACATTATTGATATTTCTTGTTGATACTTTGTCCTTAACCTATTGTATAAAGTAATACTGTAGAGCTGAAGCTTTCCATTTATGAGCTTTACTTTGGAAAATAATTGATGAAAATAGTATTTTAGCATGTATTTAAAAGTCAGGATATGCATTAGGACTGTCTTGAGATTTTAAAATGTCTTAATTACTTTACTTTTTATTAAGTAATGACTTCATGCTTACTTAAAGCTTTAGTTGTCTCAAATTCACCTTGTCCAAATGCATAGCCTGCACCAGTGATGCCAACTGGGTGTTACATGCTCACCATTGAGTATATTTTTTTTAGCTTGGGTTGGAGAAGTCATGGCAAATGAATACATCCTGTGTTGTGGAATGTCCTGTGAACTGTCAGCTCTCCGACTGGTCCCCTTGGTCTGAATGCTCTCAAACATGTGGCCTTACAGGTCAGTATATACCTTTGGCATATTTTAAAGTCTGAGGGGGTCTTTTTTGTTCTTTAATAAAGCAATAATACCTATTTTCACAGAACTAGAAAATGTAGCCAGCTGGTGAAAATGATGGGGATTTAAATCAGCCTTAATTCATGGAAATATGCTTCAGTGCGGCTGTGCTCACTGAAGACAATGAGAATTTGGCCCTCAATAATGTCATTTTTTTAACAGATGATGGCAACCTCACATGTAATCCTCGAAGCTATAATTTTTCTATTAGGCAGGAATTTGTAAGTAACTGCTGTTTTTCAGTAAATAATAGCCATCTAATAAACCCAGTGACTGCTCATGCAAATACAATAAAGTTGAGGAAGATTTCTGCTCATTGATGTTCTTTGGGTTTTTTTTCCCCAGTACTTTTTAGGAAAATCCTTTTTCTCCTGTGACATCTCCATTGGAGCAGCTGTGAATTTGAGGATGATGAGGCTGTACTTGTTTAGCTGTTGTGAACATAGCTGTCTAGGTGATGAATATAGCTCTGCTGAGGCACTGTGGCTTATGCAGCTTGCTCTCAGCAAAACATGCATGTCACGATCATTAGGGAGTTCACTTCCAAATGCATCAGATTGAAATGTGGAATTAAAGATTGCTTTGGCCAGCTAATACTGGGTGTTATGTAGATAAACCTATGCAATGCCTTAAATTATTATAAGCCTCAGTATACAAATGTAAATATATGCATCTTATTTCAGACTTGATTCATATATTTATCTATATATAGATTAAAATACCACAGATGTGTTCGTATTTTAGAATCCTTTGTGGAATGCCATCTTTAGAGCAGGCACTTTACCAATACTTCTAGCACACAAAAAAATTTCTGGCTATATGACATGACATCTCCATAATGAAGCATAATGGCATGATGTCCACTGCAAGATGAAAGAAGCAAGAGTTGTCAAAAGGATAAAAATGTCTTCCTCATTCTGCTTATATATAATTATTTGAAACCGAACCTGTATCTCAGTGGTGCTGGGGAGCATGCTACTTCTGGTTGAAGAGAAGGTTAATGTTGTGTAAGCCTATTGTAGTGTAATTTTCTTTGGGCCTTAGTGAAGAATCCTCCATCTCCTGCAAAATCTGCATGTCACATTATCCAGACAGACAGTGAGGGTGAGTTGAAAGCTGCTTCTGATGCTGCAATCAGACAGTAATGGGACACATGATTCTGCATTAAATTGGAGAAGAGCAGGGCATATTGGTCTCTTCCAGCAGCAAATTCCAGATGAAAAGCCAGAATCACCAATGAAGTGCCACAAAAAATATTGTCACATTCAAAAAGAGTATTTTTGCCTAGGCTTTTTAACTAGGAAGTTACTATGTTTGTTTGCTGTTACAGGAGCAATCTGAAATCCTTAATCAGACATCTGCCTGCAATTATTACAGTACAAACAAATGCCAGAATTTAAAGTGTTTGAATTGAAAAATATAAATCCATATAACAGATAAGAGCCAGTAGATTTGCTTTACAGTCCAATTTTTCAAATGTGGAAAAAAATTGCTCTATTCAAACACAACACTTTTCACCAAAATAGAAGTATCTTGAGGAGTAAATCAGTCTAACCACTTTGTTGCTAGTTATATTGCTGTTTCTTATTTACAGGAAAGATGATCAGAAGAAGGACCATAAATCAGCCATTTCAGGGTGATGGTAGGCCTTGTCCTTCTCAGATGGAGCAATTCAAGCCTTGTCTAGTAAAACCTTGTTATCGATGGCAATACGGTCAATGGTCTGCATGCAAAGTAGAGGTAAAAGCCATATGGGACTTTGTAGTTGTGGAGTTTGTATATCTAGGCATAATTGTGATATGCTTCATGACACTGTAAGCAGTTTGCTTCCCCCTTTTATACAAAACCTAAAGATTTATTCCCAGAGTTCATATTTCTCAACAGATACAACAATGTCCTACAGATATTGAAAGTATAAAGGTAAACTTTAGCACCTTTGCTAATAATTAAAATCTTTCCATTATAACAGAATATCTGGGGAAATACACTGGCATCCTAGAAGAGATCTTCACTGGAGATACTACCATGGTTGCCATTCAAAGGCGCAATTAGCTCCATACTTTTAGAAACAGTGGTAGCAGTCAGCAGAACTTTATGTTTGTTTGTGTATGTTTGTTTCATAAGTAAAAAAAATGTTGTGTTTTTTTTTTTTTTCTCCATGTTGAAATGAATAAGTAAGTAAGCAAAAAAATAACAGGAGACAGAGTGATGTGTAGCATGAGACTAGACTTAGTCTTTTGGCACTTTCTTCTGCAGCGTCCATGTGTCCTCTTTCCCCAGGATGCTCAGTGTGGAGAAGGAACACAAATGAGGAACATTTCTTGTGTGGTTTTTGATGGATCCATTGAAGATGTTGGCAAAGTAGTAGATGAGGAATTCTGTGGAGAAATAGAGCCTATTATTGATGGTAATAAGAAGATAATACTTGAGGAAACCTGCACTGTGCCTTGCCCAGGTAACAAAGCTATTCAAATGTTACATTTTATTAGATTGGTTGGATATCATTACAGCTATCAGTGCCTAGCATTAGCCACAGGCAATTAAATCTTTTTCACATACTTTATTGATTGAATTCATCCATCAAATGACCAACAGAGTTACTTTTAAGTACTAGCTTCATGACAATAAATCAATTAGGAAAAATAGCAGGTATTAAATTTTATAAGATGTGTCTCAGTCACAGATTATACCAAATAAGAATATATTTTTTTCACAAAATATTTTGAAATAAAGTCCACTTAACTCTATAAGAAAGAGTGTTAGTTTACAGCTAATTATTTGTTGTAAGTGCTTAGATCACCTGACAGCTTTATTAATGCTTGTAACAGTGGCTAAGAACTTGATGCCTTTTACAGGTATCTAAGGAAGTTAATCAAGGGTGTCTATTTTTTTGTTTTAAGAGACTATTCCAAGTGAAATTAATATTTTTATCTCAGAAAATGTGAGCGTTTCCAGCTGTTTAACTTGGTGGATGTGATGTGCACTATCACTGCACTTGTAGACTGAATCCAAAGGAGCTATTATAAATTACCAGATCCATGACCCTCATACTGAGAAGCATCAAGAGCCTGTAGCAGCTGTTTAATAGCCAGTAAAACCCCTCCAGTTCATTTCAAACATTTGTTTGTAGAATTTGAAGTATATTGCTGTTGCTCAGAAATCATTAACAATATATCTTCAGAAGCAGTGATTAGCTCCTTCAGTTCTAATGTAGCTATCATTCCATACTAGTACTCTGGTTTTGTTCTCTTGCAAGTCTTCTCTTTCTTAGATTTTTTTTTCCCAGTTAATTTCAGATTGGATTGAAGGCAATGTTTCCTCAATAAACAGGAAATAATAAAAAATTGAGAGGCTTCCATCACTGCTTTGTGCACAACATTTCAATTGCATGGTTTTCACATATTTTTAATTATTAAATGAAATTTGAAAGAATAAAAAGCTTGTAGTTATGTTTTCCTGTTAGTCAAATTTATAAAAGGAATGCAGACACTCATTACTCACTTTTAAAGTTTTGCTGATCAGGTCCCTGTTCTTCAACAATATCACTGCCCTATGGGGACATGCTAATGATATGTTCCAAATAATGTTTCCAAAAATCACTACTTGCTTTCCTATTGTGTGTACATCAGTTCTTCAATTATTCATTTCTTCACATGCCTTCCTAACATTAGCAAATAAAATTCCTCATTAATCAGGCATCTGGTCAACTCATAACTGATTGTCACCAATATAATACAAGGTAGCATGAATTTTTAATAGCTCTTTCACTGAAATAATGAGAACTAAGAGGTTTATTTATGAGTCTGTGCACAACCTAGTCCCATTTTCTACTGCAGTTTTAGCAAAATGGTCTCTTTGTGTTGTACCTCAGATCTTTCTTAAATGTTCTGTAGCTGATACCTGCTAATTAGTATCATTAGTTTCACACTAATATGTGAAATTTATAGAATGTAAAATAGCATTCTATAAATCTCTATTATCCTATCATGAAATAGCCAGAGCAGACATTTTAATCACCTTCCTGTTTCGCTTTACTGCAAAGAATATTCTAGCAGTTGTATCTGTCTGTTTAGAGAAACTCTGCATGAAGACAAGCAGCAAACTCTTTAAAACTAAGTAATATTTTCTCCTTTTAAGATCAAAGAAGAATTGTGAACATGATACATAAATTTAGCATAAGGTATACAATGCAGAATACCTTACAATTTACAAAAATTCAGCCACTGGGTGGAGTGTTACTCAGAAATTCATCAGAAAGTGATCTTACAGGAATGCTACAGGAAAATACTGTGCTTTAGAATGAATAGGTTTTATACAATATTTTTATTAGTTTTATTATATTCTACTGCACAGATATTTAGAGAGTGTCAAATTACTATCTTAAGTCACATCTAAAAAGAAGAATGAAAGGAATTATAAAGAGGAAAAAGTTAAGAAACTGGAGTTGGACATTTTATTCTAAAGCATATCCAGCATCAAAAATTCTTCATGTCTGATGATTGTGCATGTTAAAATGGCTATTTGACAGGAGACTGTTACTTGAGAGAGTGGTCAGAATGGAGCCTTTGTCAGCTAACCTGTGTTAATGGTGAGGATCTTGGCTTTGGAGGGATACAAGTCCGATCTCGGGCAGTGATCATTCAGGAATTAGAGAATCAACACCTCTGTCCAGAACAGGCTTTGGAAACAAGATCATGCAATGGTAAGCATTAAAGTGTATATAGAGGCCACTTCCTGTAAGAAAAAATACAGAGCAACAATAATTCTGTTTTCTTTCTGTTCATGGTATCAAATTTAGGCAAATATGGATTTGATGGATGTAAAAATGCACTTAAATTTTTGTTTTCCAGATATCAGATGTCAACAGAAAAAGCTTTCAAATGCTGTCTATCATATGTCAACACTCTAAACACAGTCTTTGGAGAATTGATGATGCTTTTTTTAATAATGAAATTTTATTATATGGGGAAAAACCTTATCTGTTTGATAGCATTAATAAAAAAGAATCTTTAAGTTTTGCAAAAATCAATTTAGATTCCATTAGAACCTTTAAATTGTTGTTAATCATATGGCAATGACATTTAAAAAATTTCTGTACAGCTATTTCTTGTTCATTTAAAGGCAAGACAGATTAGGCAAAAAGGAATTTTATTTTTTTTAAGGGAACTAAGATGTAAAAAAACTTCATGATTTATCCAGGTCATATGAGAGGCGTACAGCAGAGCTGAGATTTGAAGCCATATGCAGCCCAGACTACTTCACCAAGCCCTAGAGCACTGACTGAAGCTCAGTGTTACCATAAAGAAACCTGATTCTTAAATGAGTTTTGTGCAACAGATGGGCCACAACCATTATGAGGTTACCGGAAACATCTGTTTTGCCCGTTAACTACATTAGTCTTACTCCATGTGTACAATTGTTACAAGTATTGTCCAGGACTTACTTGGGTGGCATGGTTTAGGGGGAAGTGTCCCTTCCCATAGCATGGGGGTTGGAACTAGGTGATTTAAGGTCCTTTCCAACCCTAACTATTCTATGATTCTATTACTTGTCTGGTCTATTTGGTACATATCCAGTAAGTACAGGAGATCTCAAAACTGCCATGTATGTAATGCACTCTTCTAAGTTGCTGGGTGGAGGAGGAAAGGGCCTACTTAGTTAAAAAAGCAGCTAAACGTAATGAGTATGGTCTTCAGACGAGTGTGGCTGCTGCCAGTTGTAGCTTAAAATCTTGTCAGTAGATCTCTTGAAAAGTGAATGTTCTTTGTGTAGATGGCCAGTGCTACGAATACAAGTGGATGGCTAGCCCATGGAAGGGCTCTTCTAGAACCGTGTGGTGCCAAAGGTCAGATGGTTTAAATGTCACAGGTAACTACTTTTTTTATATTTACATAGAAGCCTGGGAAACAGATGCATAAAGTCTTTTCCTAACAAAGGGAATTTTTTTTTTTAAAGAATCTCCTAAAAACTCTCGCTCTCATGTTTGAATCAATGTGCTGTTGTCTTGAATCATCATGTTTTTGAATACTAAAGATGCAATTTCCAGAATAATGAAGCATGTGGCACTAAAAGTAAATGCAAATATTATCTTCTGTAGTGTACCTGGAATGTTTTACGTTGGTTTTTTGTTTGTTTGTTTGTTACCATAGACATCTTTGTACTTCTAAATTCAGGGCTTCAGATTTCAAGCCCTACAGTAAATGGAACTTTCATGTATTAAATTGCAGTTCAGTGCCTAAGCAGAGGCAAAGAAAGATGTAAATCCTGATAATATCATGCATACATCATATATCTCTTTAAAATTACAAAGTAGAAAACTTTAATAAATGCTCTAATATAAGTTAATTTCTTTACTTACATGACATAAACATATAGCAGGATACTTCAGTGAAAAGCTATGCGATGTAGTTACTTTTTGTGCAAACCAAAGCACAAAACAAGGTGAACTAAGAATGACTGAGGTCACAAAATCATGAAAATCTTCATGTATATATGTATATATATGCACATTTTTATTTAAATAATTTCATATCAGCCCAGATGATAGTAAAGAATCCCAGAGATTGTAAACACATCCTTAATGCAGCCAATTTATTTAAATTAAGATTACCTATTTTGATCTAGAAGCAACCCATGTCTCTGATTACTGAGTTTCTTTGCTACCTTATTGCTGTACATTTGGTTGTAACCTAGTGTATTTTAATTCAGACATTATCAAATTTTTATTCTGAGTCCTGTTGGTATTTTAAAGCCTTTATTTACTCTAATTGCATAGTATTGTTGTGCTGAATAGTTCTTTTTTACTTGAAGGTGTTGTTTCCCATGGGTGATGAGGCCTCTCTTTCCTTCTGCAGCTTCCTTGGATGACTGATATTTTATTACATAGATACCACAGGCATGTGATTTGTATGCTAGGATGTATGATTTTCCTTTCCGGGGGGTGGGGAAAACTTATGGCAACCAGCAGGGTTTTCTTTATTCATCATCGTCCATCCTGTTAACACTTGGATCTGTGTAACCACATCTAACTGCATCTGCTATGGTCGTGACCAACCTCAGCTATCAGGATTTCATCATCATATCACACCAGTATATGAAAGTGGTATTAATTTGGGAAATGCAAGATAATTGGTGCTGTAGAATTATAAATTTTAAACTACATGATGCATATCCCTCTTCTGTAAGCTAAAAAGAAACTTTGGTGAATTCAGATTTATTCTAAATATATTTCAAAGTCATTCTGGCTGAAATGATAGTGAAAGCCTGACTGTGTGTATTGGTCCATAACAATAACTGCACTGTATATAAAGCTGAGATGAGAACTAGGACTACATAAAAAAGAAAAAGACTGAAACACACTATATCATCAGTATCATAGCATTCAGTAAGTGTTTTACTGGTAATACTTTTTTCATTCTAAAACTTTGTCTCAGACTAGCATGAAATGTGGCTTCATAAAAGGCAAAGCTGTAGGATGGGTAAAAGTGACTACTGAGGAGCAACAGAAAACAGGTATCTATTCATAAACTGGATGAGTAATTTGTTTTCAGTTTAACAGGCAAAGATAGAAATAAAAAATATTCTTTTATTTTCTTTGTGGCCACAGTCTTACTATGTAAGTCATAAGGAGGGCCCTAGAGAACCAAGATCTTTTTCATCAAGCAGGACAAAATATTTAAACTGATTTTTGAGCAATCCATCAGAGGAACAAAGGGGAAAAACAAAAGGTTCACTTGCCAAATGCACATCTCTAAAATGCACATGAATGCAAATAACATGTGCTGTATCCTTACTCTACATATAAGAAAATATCTGATACCAGTTATCCTTCACCTTGGAATAAGAGAAAGATTATTAAATTCAAATTAGCAATAAAATTATAACCCATGACATACTGTAGCAAATAATGACATCAGTAATTTCATCAGTGGTGAGATATTACCATGTCAAAATATGATTTTCTGTCCTGCAGGGGGCTGTTTAGTGATGCGCCAACCAGATGCTGACAGGTCATGTAATCCACCGTGCAGTCAACCCCACGCTTACTGCAGTGAGGTATGTGCTACTGCATTGGAGCATAAAACACCCCTGTGAGGGCTTCCCATACATCTCTCTGCATTGCAAAGATTATGCCAACTAAAAGTATTTTGAGAGATTTTGCTAATTACTAGTTTGTTAAAATCAACCTCAGACTATCTTCTATCTTTCAATTAAATGTAGCATAATCTTTGCTGATTTGGTACAAACTTACATAAAAATATACGAATAGGTACCCTCCAGGTTAGCAGTCATCAAACCAGTCTTCTCTTCCAGTCATCCATGTTGCTATGCTTTAGAGCTCACAGAAAACTGTGTTTTTCTGTTACACAGTGTAAAACACTTATTCCCTACAGACTAGAACATGCAGTTGCGAAGATGGATACACTGAAGTTATGTCCTCCGATGGCACACTCGAGCAGTGCACTCTCATCCCAGTGGTGGTGATCCCCACCATGGAGGACAAAAAGGGAGATGTGAAAACCAGTCGAGCTGTGAACCCTACCCAGCCCTCCAGTAACCAGTCAGGACGAGGAAGGACCTGGTTTCTGCAGCCTTTTGGGCCAGGTGAAGTCATGCAATGAGCAGTTCTTAATGCTGCGTACTGCTGCAGGGTCTGGCATTTGCTTTTTTGTTACACCAAGGAAGAAAAGAAACAACCTTTAAGTGTTCATTTAAGAAGATAGGCAGCTGCCCTGACTGAAAACAAAGGAAGAGACATAACCAAGCCCCTAGCCTTCTCAGCTACTCCATCTCTATATATCTAATGAAATCTGGTATTGCAGAAGATTTCCTTTTAATCCCATCAGTGTGTTAAAATTCACAGCAGACATTGAAGTGTGACTTTAGAAGGGAGTTGGCTGCAAAGGTGCAAGCCAGGATATAGATTATGCTGTCTCAACCAGTAGTGCTGTTGAGGAGGGAAAAAGTAACACTGAAGACTGCAAAGGGTAAGGGTTGCTTAAACTTTGCAGCTGTAGTGTAAATTGTGGGAAAATAATTAGTATAGATATGCTAATGCTTTTCTACCTTATCCATATTTAAACTAATTCATGTTAGACAAGAGCTAACCACATTATTGATATTTAGCAGTGACCTGCTCTAAGTCTCAATAGTCAATATTTACTTTTAGGATGGACCATGTCTTTTAGAGCTGATGAAGGACCTATTTGCAAGAGTGGCAAGAAATATAAGACAGTTATCCCATCAAAAATACTTTATAAAGTCCATCACTGAATCAGATTTCAGTAAATATTTCCTGGTACTATTAAGCACTGAGATAAATAAAACTTTAATTAACAAAATATTTTCACATAAAGAGGTATGATACTTGTCCAAAATGTTGAAGACAGCAATTGGTTATCTTCTTGAATGTCTTTAAATCACATAGAGTTAAATATTCTAACACACTTGTGTCTTAGGGTGTTCATTTCTTTCTAAAGCTTCTACAAATATTTTTAATCTGAGAATTGAAATAGTCTCTTTGTATGCATAATCTTTATAATGCTGCAAACTGAGAACTAGACAAATACTTCCAATAAGCAGATTAAATAATGTTCAGGTTAGAAATACTTATGTTAGATTGCTTTAGTCCTACTAGTTGTACTGTTATTTGTACTGTTATGCTATATTTGATACCTACAATAAAATAATATTTTCTCTAATTAGTTAATATTTTAATCCACAAAAAATAAATTTAAAAAATTAAGCTTTTCTGGACCTCTTTTTAGGAATAGCATCTTACCTAGTATGTTATCTTTCACTCATTCTAGCTAACTCCACTTGAAAATGGCAGAGGGTGAGTTGTAGCAGCCACAGTGCCAACAATAGGCAAATGTCAGACAGCCTCCTTCAACTATTCAGGAACATGGATGCTCATGTGGGCTTAGATATGGGGCTTGGGGCAAGGAAAAATTGAGAGATTTCATGAAAACTCACCAATTTTCTAATAATTCAAGTTAGAAAGGAAACAGAATTAGCTCAGATAAAACCAATGGTATTGAATAAAACTAATACTTTATCCAGCAAAGGTAGACGAAAATGTGGAAGTGAACATTTTGCACTTCAGATTACATTTGTGCTGGATTATTAATTGCAGAATCAGTTATCTGTTGGAATCTTTTTTACTTTAGCCTTTCACCTTTTAATCTAAATATAAAATAATTCTTTCACTGTCTTCAGTAAATCATATTGCTTTTCCAGAAAGGATGGTATTAAAACTAAGCCCCTCCAGGTGTCTATGCTGATGTACGACCCAAAGCAGTTGAAAACTGACGTGACTTTATGAAATGAAAATTTTGCCACTTTAAATTAAATAATTCAGGTTTTTGTGGAATTTTTATTGTCAGAAAGCTGCAACACAGCTAGCTCAGCCCCTGTGAAAGAATGCTTTCAAAAAGCCAGTTGGAAATTTGCAGAATGAGTCAGATAAAAGTAGTGAGTCAAACAGCATGTGCTGACCTTGTGTCGTGACATGCTCATTGGAGGTTCAGAGAAAAATCCCACAGACAGAGGAAGTCACGCCATTTTTCTTGGAAGAAGTGAGTGCATCTAGGATCAAGGCAACCAGGAGAGTGGAATGGATACCTTGGATTGTATAGCAACATCATGACCAAAATATAGACTGCACAGGCTGCAGGTTATTATCATTCTTATTAACAACAGACAGGTGTTCTACTTTCGAGCATGGGTTGTCTTTTTTTAGTGTTTTTTTTTGCTTGTTCTGTGAGAGGAAATTGTTTTATAACAACAAAGCTTGTATTTGGTAGAGGAAGAAATTGAAAAATTATTACTTTATGTAGTAGTGAAAGTTGAGCTGTGCAGTTACGGTGTGGGTGAGGTAAAACATACTAATGGTATTTTAAAACATAAAATTAAATAGCAGTCAAGAACAAAAATAGCAGGCAGATTGATTTACAGGTCCTAGAATGGAAAGTGATGTTAACAGCATAAAGGAGTTCCAGACTGATCAGCTGACCTGCAATCATATTGAAGGATTCCCACTAAAAGTGAGCCCAGGGGTTGGGTTTTGGGGTGTCTCATTCTGCTGCCTCTGCCCCACATCTCAGCTTCATTTGGATTATCCATACTTCAGCTGAAAAGCAGAACACAAGTGCACAGAGAAGTTATTGCTCAGTTATATAATTGTACTTACTCTTATTAAGCTGTATTTGCTAGTGAAGACATTTATTTTGGACTCTAGTAGTATTTCTGCACTATGCCAGAACTAATAATTCAACAAGACTAACTTAAACACTACTGACTAACATTCATTCCTTTTAGATGGGAGGCTGAAGACCTGGGTTTATGGTGTAGCTGCTGGTGCATTTGTTTTACTCATCTTTATTGTTTCTATGATCTATCTAGCCTGGTGAGTTCTTTAATTATTTACAAACGAGCAGTCCCACACAGACTGTAATGCAAACATTTACATTTGCCACTGTAGAAACTGCAGGCACTTCTGTGGACTGCAGTATTTAATTTTCCATGTTGTTCTGTCCAAGCTCAGGTTAGTAGATTGTGGTTGTGGTCTAGATAATGGATAAACACATGCCTTCCTGAGGTTAGTTCTTACAAATATGGGGTAGCTTAGTGTGTAGTTTATTTTTGCTCAGTTTATCTCTGTTAAGAATATACTGTGCCCTTGATAATTCCGTTGTGCCTGTATCAGAAAATGCAGAGAGAAATAGCAAGAGGGAAATTTAGTAATCAGGCAAGTCAGATTTGATACTTGACAGGATATAGAGATGCACAGCCAAGAAAAGTCTGAAAAATTTTGTGTGTTTTCATACATAAATAAGTATTTTGTTGAATAATCTCAGTGCATGTACAAGCAAATATTTTTTGCAAGAAGAAGTCGCCTTTGAAAATGTTGTCCCTGATGCCTTCTGGGTCCTGTTTGTAATTTCTGATCCAAATGACTGTGTAGGTGCAAGTGAGGGAAATGTGGTCATACACATCAGGCTCTTGGCTATATTGCATTAGTAGGCATTTAGTGGGGATTCTGGATTTGTTTGGGTTTTAGCAGACCTTCCCCAAAATCTCACTTCTGCCTAAGTAAGGGGAAAAAAAAACTTTTATGTTTTTCAAGGGGAAGAAAATCCGTTAGCATACAACGTCACTACGAATTCTTCAAACTGGAATCTGTGGCCACTGCAAGCCTCTGTAACAGGCTTGGTAACAAAGATTCAGGTTTGGGCAGCCAAAGCAAAATAGCTGAGATGATAAGATTTTTGTGAAAGATCAAGGATGTACAGGCCTGATGAAGAAATACTTATATTGCACTCTAAAAGAAGACAAGTAGTAAAGCATGCATAAACATGCATTTTTGTCTTAGTAATTTTTTAAAGCTACATCAAATGGATTGGAAGTACTGCTAGATTAAAATCTAAGTCAAGGCTAGACAGTGAATGGTTATGGCTTGCAACCATATCCCTGCTATTTATGACTGGTTCGCTTATAACATCTGGAATTAACTGTAGTCATTCCAGTAAGTATAATGAGATTAGACTAATCAAAAGATAGAACTGCCCTGTGGAAACCCTTGACGTGTCAAGAGAGGTTGAGATTCGAGACATCTAATTTAAAAGAACCTGAATGCAGCTTTGATACATGACCAAATATTGCACTGCATGCTCTGGGTTATTCTGAAAATTGACTGATCTCTCAGGAATACCTGCCAAGGATTGTCAGCACCATAACAGCCTGTTCCTGAACAACTGAGCTTTGAAGTAGAAGTTGCTTTGGCTTGATAAAGAGATAATTACTGATCCAAGTGAAGGTTTTAGGCTTAAGTCTTTTAGGAATGAAAAACCAAATGCCTAACCTTAAAACACGCTTGTCTTTCATGTAAGACTGAAATCCATCTTTGTATATTATTAGTTTCTTGTTCTATTTACAAATTATCTTATTGTTTCAGCAAAAAGCCAAAGAAGCCCCAGAGAAGGCAGAACAACCGACTGAAACCTTTAACCTTGGCTTATGATGGCGATGCAGATATGTAAAATATAACTTCTCTTGGTGACAAATGGAGTCTGAATAAATGAATTGAAATGAGATGGTATCCAAAGCCACAGGGATTTTCTATGGAGTGGATTAAGTGTTTTGACTTTTTCTTTTTTGTAACTGCAACATAGATAAAGAAGGATGGATTTCATAATGCCTATGGATATTCAAGGTATTATTGCTTTACTTTAGACCATCAGCACTGAGAAATCTGGCAGATTCATGTTAACAGACACTGCAGTTGGAGAGTTGTGGTCTTTCCTCAATCTTACAAGCTATAAAGCACCACTTCTGTCTCCAGAATACTGTAGCTGACATAGTATTAACAGTTGGAAGCCGCAGCATCATTAACCAAGTATAATCAGTACGCATGAAGAGTTTGTACCAAGCTATCTATGACTCTTTATATTCAAGCATAACATATATGCTCAGTTGAACCATATGTATTACTCTACCAGATTATATACTTATTAAAGAGCATTTTAGCGCTTACTACAGTATTCAGTTTTAACTGGGATTAATCCACTGAGCGAGTTCAACAGTTTGCTAGTTGATGATAATTTATGTTAACCTGCATTTCAGAGGGCAATGACTCACTTGCAAAATTCTGTCCTGTTATCACTACGAAATTATAGAGGCCTCATATGCACATCCAGAAAGGAGGCATTCTCAGATTCAGTATTTTCTAGTGTTTGCTGTCTGGAAAAAGAATACCCATTGTAAATGTTACAATACATTTCTACTTTCTCTAACTCAAACTGTTGCCTGCATTTTTTTGCTACATGTAAGGCAAATTTTTGCACTATATTAGTGCAGCATGATATGCACTTAACTAGTATTGCCAGAGAAACTGCCTCTTTTCAGAAAGGATGATGATGTATCTTGTGCAAGGAGTGTCAAGTAGATAGGTCTTGAATCCTGAAGAGAGTAGCATTTGGTTTGGACTGTGACTGGATGTAATTGGCTAATGACGTGTACTGTACACACCACTTCTTGTCACAGCGGCCATTCATAGTCTACATCATGGCAGTAATACAAGTGTCTAGTTTCCTGCCCCATCTACCTATACTGGTATAGATTGTCCTGCTGGTTTCTAATTGTACTTTGAAGGCTGTTTATGACTAGAATTTTTATATTTGTTAACTTTGTTAGAAAAAAACAAAAAGAAAAGAAAAAGAAAAGTGGTTGCCATGTAATCCTGAGTGACATACTTGCTGTCTAAAAAGGTATTGTGATTGTTCAACTAAAACAAAATAGTTTTGCTTTCTTTTTTTTCTTTGCACTAGTGAGAGCATTTTCACTGTTGCTGACAGTGCAATACTCAGAGCCCTTTTGTCTTTTCTAATCGGGATAGTTGGATAGACTCTTAATTATTGAATTAAACTCTTGAGTATATTGGCAAGTAAACAATAAGATCAATAGTTCTGCCATTTTAATACTCATGACTTTTTTAAAACCTCTGGCAGTATGAAAACTCACTGTTAACCTTTCCTGTGCTCATGGCTTTTCAGTGTTATGCTTCCATCATGAAGCTCATTGACTTGCCACTGTACCTACCTGCCTGTTACAGATGTGATTCATGACCTGAGAAGGGTTATTCTCATCAAAAGGCTTCCATGTGTAGCCTGAACATACAAGAGACTGTGCCACTACTAAGCAATACAAAACTTTATCAGGCAACCTCTCAAAAATAATTGTTATATAAAATTCAGTATTAGGTTCTCAGGTCTTTTTTATATCCTAAACCATTTCTGCCTAATCCTCACACTATTTACTCAAGAAGCACTAGGTTTTGCACACTGAATAAAACTGTATTTTTGCAAACTTTGGCCCAGATTCACTGAAACTGATGGCATGACTCTTATGGACATCAATTGGTAACATCTGTCCTTAAAAATACCTACCTTTGTTCCATGTAGAATAATTCTTGGAACCAACGTGCATTTTGTGAATGTTTAAAAGAGATTATGGTTGTGGTCCTACTTCAAGCTATAGCTAACTTATATTACCATGCTTCAGAAAATAACCTTCCTCTCACTGCACAAGTATTCTCCAAATGAGAATGGTAAGCAGAGTGGAACAACAGTAACAATCTTCTGTACAGGTTGAATTTCACATTTTATACCTTGAACTGGCTGCAGCTAATGAAGTGCCATGGCCCACTGCCACAGCAGTTGTTCATTCATATATGTGTTGCAGGACTGGGGACTTCAGTCTTACATTGCTTTGTGAAGATACTTAGTTAAAAAAAAAGAAAACAAACAAGCAAAAAGCAAAAAAACAAGAAGTCTTGATTTAAATTACTTCAATATTGTCTAGTAGAGAACAAGAAAAAGCCAAGTTGATTCCTGTTTTGTTGGACATACAAAAAATAATGTGGAAAAGTTATAAAATTTCAAAGAATGGTAACTATCATGTGGAGACATAAAGCTTAATCATGATTTATGTATTTTTAGAAGTCTGTCTCTGTGTTGTCAAATAGTATTCAACCAAGAGCGAATTGAGGGAACAGGGTTTCTTTCATTGTCAAGGAGTCATCCTTATTTATTAAACTGGCCGGTCTTAGCAGGAGCTGTTGCATATTTCTTGGGGATTTTTATATCCAAAATCTATGAATTTAATAATTTGAACTTAAAGGTATGACATCTCCTTTTTCTCACTATATAAAATGGACAAAGAAAGAAAGAAATGGGAGGAGTTTTTAAGTATGTTTGGCCTTTGAAATCTGTGCAAGTATTCTAGTATGTGTTACATTTTATACCTGATCAGTGAATTTTGCTGGTGCACAACTGCATCATACTAGTGCTGCATTTTAATTCAAGAGTGCATTCTTATTTATTTATTTTTACTAACAAAGTGCACAAAAATTTGAAACTGGGATGTTTTCTCTTGTTATCAAGAAAAAAATACTGGACTATAAGGAGAGCTGAAATTTTATATAAAGCTAAAATTTTCAAAGGTGATTAAGCCCTTTAACATTGAAACAGAAATAAAAAATTAATCATGAGTCACTATGATCAGGTGAATTATCACTGTAGAATTAAAAGCAATTTCCTTTAAAAATCAGAGTGCTTCTACAAATCCAGTGCCTAAAGCAGCCACTACCGTAGATTGTTAGTTTGTGAAAGTAATGTTTCCAGTGATCAAATAAACCATTCAGAAAATAGCAAAGTAGACATTTTCCTGTGGATGTGGTGGTTTGTATTTTCCTTTTTAAAATCTGTAGTTTCTAGATTACTGTGTCTGCTTTGTGTCCTGGAGCAGATCCTTTTTGAAGCTTTGATGCAACCGCACAAGCTTGTTTATATTTGGTATAAAGCCTCAATTTTGAAACTCCCTTCCTCCTGCCAAAATATAATAAAGTTCGTTTTCCAGTATTACAATCTGAAGAGACCAATTTAAAAACTGTATGTATAAATCACTGTAAAATATACCTTGAATGAAATGGAAATCTGTCTTTTACCATTATGTAAATTGTGCTCACCCAAAGTTAAGAGTTTATTTTGCCTAACTTACTTTACTTGAATATTTATTTTGTAGAACAAGGAGGCAGCTGTCTGAGGAATGTTTACCTTTTTTTGTTAATGTTAATTTGTAAATTGTGTAATGCATTTTTATTTTTAAATTATGTATATTCCTTTTTTAATGCAAAAAATGTTTGCGTACAACTACTGCAGATTTGTGTATATTGTCACTAAGCTTTATTCAGTTAATACAGATTATGTGAAAATGTAACAAGTCTTACATTTTCACCTGGGTTATTTTTACATAACTGATGTATTGCTGACAATTAAATATAAAAACAAAATCATTCAACGTCTTTTTTTTTTAATTGATGTAGTATACTATTCTGGGATAGAGTAACAATAAAAGCCAGACCCCTAAAATATGACCACCTTTTAAATAGTCTCTTTTTTGGAAATAATCTAGCAAACACATTCTTGTTAAAAATTAGTCTTTCTCTTTAAAATGAAATAATACTTTCTGATGTTATGATAACTATTAAAGTCCTTTGCTACAGTCCTTGTTGATGGAGAAGTTTACATTTACAGTTGCATAACGGATTAATATCCAATAAATGCATAAATCAATGGTACTTTAAATTTTCTTCCTTAATTGTCATTTTTCAGTCAGAAAAATCAACCCATTTGTGGAGAACAAGGGGTGGATCAGAATCTCACTAGAAGACATTCACTTTGGAGAAGCTTAATCTGTCCCTGTACAAGAAAGAACAGGGAGCAAAATCCACCTCTTCCATATAAACCAAAATGCTCAATGCAGTCAGTAAAATTGTCATTTACTTCTCAGTTGTTGAATAATCTTTACCAAATTCCCTCACATTTCTCCTAGAATCAAGAAGTTGTTGTTGAAGAAAGAATAAAAAAGAGACTACACACTTTTTTTCATAACTGCTCGTGTTCTCTGTGCTCTCCAAAACACAATTTTTCATGTCCATTTCTGCAGCATATATTTACACACCAGTTCATAGGGGTTTGTCTGACTTCAGTAGTTATTAACTCCACAGTAACCATTCCAGGCTAACCATTAAAATGTTTAGACCCAATTTTGAGGGCACACAACGCTGATTTTACAGGCATTTCGGGATTTCTGACCTAAATTTTCACCTGCTGGAATCCACAGTAAAATAACAGAAGCATTAGACTCATCTTCCTACCTGCAGTTTAGCAGAGGAACTTTTCAGATCATTTAAAGTTGTTACATTCTGTACAGGCAGAAATCTATAAACATTTTTAAAAGTTGCTTGAAAGAAGAAAGTTAAAAAACTGAGTTAAACTCTGCAGAAAATGATAACTCATGGTATGTTAATGAAGATCTTATGGTCTTCATATTCAATAAAGGAAACTAGTGACAGGACTTTGGCAATTGGTTGTGAGACTTGTACAGTAATGGTTTACAGATTGCAAAATGTAATCTTAATTAAAAAAATGTCAAGACAATACAATTTTCCAGTACAAGTATAATAAGAAAGAAACAGAGAAGAAAATCAAGAGGTTTAGATAAGCCTTGTAAATATTTTAGCCCCCTAGTAATGTGAAGATCTGTTGTATTAGATCTAGAAAATCACCCTGCTGAAACAGTAGTGAGCTTAAGCAGCCATTCAGGATCTGCTTGGCATCACTAAGCACAATCTGGCTGTTGAAAAGGTTATTTCTGAATCTTCCGTGACCAGAATTTCAGTAACAGAATGCACATTATTTGTTGCCTGTCCCACGTTAGCAGATTATTTTTAATGTGGTGCTTAATGAAACAGCTATGGAAACCTCTTCCAAACTTACTTACACAACTTGTATCTCAGAAAAAAGTATGCAGACTGTCAGAAAAACAGAGGAAGGGTGACGTACCATATCTTGCTTTCATATTCTAAACCTGATTTCTTTAACAGCTTTCTTCATATGCCCCCATTGTGTCTTGGTGCTTGAAGCAGATGCCAGATTTCATCCTTGTCGGCAACTTTTCTGATTTGCACTGATTGCTGCCATAGCCTTAATTTTCTTTTTATATGCCTCCTTACTCTTAAGATTGTGGGTCGACAATAGTAGTTACTAGTTGACAATTTACAGGTGTTTGAACACATGCTGTCAAAAGCAAAGAATTTGGATATTTAAAACGTGAGTTTTAAGGCTGAAATAATTCGCTTCTTCTCTTCATGCAACCAAAGCAGCAGCTATGTATTTGGAATCCTTGAAGACACCTAATTCTATGCATTTGAGGTTCAATCACACTATTTTATTCCTCTTACTTCCCATATTTCTGTTCCCTTGTTATACACATTTTGTGTTAATTTTCATTATAAAATCATCGTAAAGGCTGTCTCCTCTGTGTGTACAGTTATAGCAGAATAGAGAAGTCCTTTTTTTGAAATCTGATAGTGG
>JASSUY010034282.1:0-10766 GCA_032466535.1 Forpus xanthops
CCTGTGGAGCCGGCCCGGCCCGGCGGGGAGCGTGCCCCGGCGCTCCGTGCACCGGCTCCGGGAAGCAGCGCTGAGGCGGAGCACTGGGCCCTGCGGCCGAGCCGGGACCCCCGCCCTGCCCCGCAGCCCTTGGCCTGGCCCTGCGGTTCGGGCCTGGGCGCTGTGAGCCGCAGGGCGAGCCGGGCGCGGTGGCTTGAGCCTGGGCTCGGCACCTCAGGGCCACCGGGCTGGCTTCTCTTCTGCGGGTGAGTTCCGTGTGCTTAGAGCTGGCCCCCGCTTGCCCATTCGCAGTGGTCTCTGAGCCGGGACTTAAGTTATGTGCGTGAAATCAGCACCTTTAAAAATGTCATTCACTAATAACATTTTCCTGTTACCTCAGAGGGATGGAACTTCCTTGTCAGGATGTATGTGCTTCCAGAAGTCAGTATGTATTTTCTTGGCTTTAAAATTGCTTCTCACCCGCTTTGAATAGTTAAACAAATCCTGTCTTTGCACTTAGCATCACGCATTAAACAGAAACACTGCAACTAGATCTTGAGTGGGGTTTCTTTGCTGACATCATCTAATGAACTTAGATCAAATAAATTACTTTCACTTCTGTTTAGCCTGTTTCATTTTCCTGTGTTCATGAGGCCCGTATGGGGTTGTCAATGAGCTACTGTAATGCTTGTGTTAAAATTGCTTCCTTTCAAGTTTGAAATCACCAGAAGATTTCTCTTTAAAGTATAGCAAAATATTTTGCAGTTCCTTTTTAATAGGCCTCTATTCATGACAGGTTTCAACTTCTAATAATAACCATCACAATGCAGGTATCTTGTAATAGTCAAGATTATGAATACAGGCTGCAAAATGCAGTGGATGTTGTGCTGAGAACTGCTTTACAGATCTGTGTTTGAGTGTAACCTGATTGTGACATGTTGGAGCACTTGATTAAAGTACACCACAAATGTAGTGGAGCCTTCTCCCCCCTCCTGTGTCACGTTGTTCTGGCTGCCATGCTTTCCCAATAATCCTCTCAAGCTGCTGACTTTTCAGTTTGTGCTTGGCTGAAGGAACAAGGCAAGTGTTCTATTTTTTTAAGCCAGTGCAGCTTCATGAATTAGTTGTCTGAGTAGTCATGGAGGGGTATGTGTGGAAAGGGGCTTGGTCTTTGGTGGTGAAGCCCAAAGCTAGTCCTGTGCACAGCTTTCCTTTTGCAGCCAGTAGTCTTTGTGATAAGCTGTCATTAACCATCATCTGCTAGCCACATGGCGTCTTTTGGATTGCTTCCTACTACTGCAGGGATTTCTGAAAACTGCCTCTTCAGTGCTGGAAGTGTGAAGCAGTACACAGCCAGGTAGATGTGGGTAGGGGCATCAGTGTTTTGTGTCTGTGGTGTGGGCATTTGACAAGCACTGCCGCTCAGTTACTCGTGAGATCCTGAGGGTTTAACTGCTGCTGGGGAGATTGGGGTCTAGAATAAATCAGTTGTGACTTACAAACGTTACAGTAACTGAACTTCTGCAGTAAATCCCCAATTCAGACTGGGAGAACCTTCAGGTACAGACCAGCATCTTGCACTGATGGGAGCCTTAGAGCCTTGTCTGGCTGTAAAGCATGGGCTGCCTTACCAGCAGTGGTCTGGGTTTTCTTCTTGCATTAATGAAGGATGGAGATTCTCCTGATAAAGAGAACATAGTGTCCAGTTACTGGTAGTGGTGGTGGCACTGCAATGCAGTTTGTGGTGTTCCCTCTTGCACTGCACTAAAGGCATTGCCCAGCACCTACAAATAGAGCCACCACATACAAGTAACACCACCTTATTCTCCACCACTGATAATTTTGCTGTGAGCAAGTAGCTTAGTAGTGTTTTTACTCAGATTTAACATAGATTTTGCTAATACTTGTTTCATGGAACCTTAATTTATTCATATTTGTTGATAATAACCACTTGAATATGTTTGATACCCCGAGTTCAGCAAAGGAGTTTAAGCAGAGGTTGAGAATGGAAAATGAGCTACTGACCCACAGGAAGGAATGGTAACAAATGTCCATGTAACTTAAAGTCATGGGGCTGGTGCTGGGAATCGGACAAGAAAGCCTGATATTTGTATCTAATAAACAGGTAGAAATAATTAACAGGAGAAAAAACAACCCTCACCTGGGAGGAATGTTATGATGCAAGGTTCAACAGTATCAGTCACCCTGCAGCAGTGGGATGGGGAGCAGAATCAGGAAAAAGGTAAACCCCATGGTTCGATATAAGAACAGTTTAATAATTAAAATATAATATGCTACTAGTAATCATTATAATAATGATGAAAAAGGAAATAACAGAAACAAAAACCTAGCCAACTAACAAACAGTGATGCTCAGTAAGAACAGTTGCTCACACCTGCTGACAGATGCCCAGCCTGGCCCTGAGCAGTGGTCAGCCTCTCCTGGCTAACTCCCCCCAGTTTATATACTGAGCATGATATTCTATGGTATGGAATACCCCTTTGGCTAGTTCAGGTCCTGGCTGTGCTCCCTCCATCTTCCTGTGCCCCTCCTCACTGGCAGAGCATGAGACTAAAAAGTCCTTGATCAGGGCAAGTGCTATGTAGCAAGAACTAAAACATCAGCGTGTTATCAGCATTATTCTCAGACTATAGCCAAAACACCACACTGCTACTAGGAAGAAGATTAACTATGCAGACAAAACTTACACAGAGAATTCTGCATTGCTGATGATGTGTGATTTCCGCATATACAATTAATATATTGGTAAAAAGAAAGGGTTGACTTTAATCATTCTAATAAGGTCCTTCATAGGAGACTACGAACACCCAAACTGTAAGTTTATGTCTATCCATCCTTCAGACTGAAGTGTCACACAGAAGCACTCAACTGGCTCGAGTACCAGAGGTGATCTACCTGAGAGATCCAGGGTTCCTCAGAGGGTCATGCACCCCATGGCCCTGCAGGGAAATTAAGCTGTGTGGAGTCTGTGTTGTAGTTAGATGACAGGAGTTTGCTCCACATTACTGTCCTGCATACTCTGATATTATGGTGGGTCATATCCTGACCATGCTGGCCTGTGAAATCCTGTTTCCTTAACTTTCATCGTGGAAAAAGTTGAACAATTTCTTTCAACCCACTTTTCTTTTGCAGATCTGTTTAGGGGTCTCTTGCAGGGCTGTGGTAGATACTGTGCTTACCAACAGGCTGGATGAACTGAGTAGTAAAATTATATCCCCAGATATAAGTTAAGCAACTCAGAGGAATGCGAAGAACTACAGAAGGGGGATTCATTAATTAGGTGTGCAGTCACAATAGTACTAATATGTATATCTTAATACTCCTAACGAAGAGAAGAGCACAGCTCAGTTTTAGTACAGTGTATTGAAAGTATGTATTTATAGTTGTTGAGGGACCCATAACTTTACTGTGAAGTCAAATTTATGCTTGGCAAATGTGACGTTACAGTGAGGAAGAAACTGCATATTGAAGGGTATGGAAGGTGTACCTGCCTCTGCAAATGGACCGTGATGTCTCCTTTGGAGGGCACTGCACACAACAGTCACTGTTATCTCAAAATAAATACTGCCAGCCACTGAGTGCTTTCTAAATCTGTAAGTGAAATACTCAAGGGTAGGGAAAAAGTAAATGAAGAGAAAATGGGAACAAATTATGTCTTCTTAAATGAGACTGACTGTAAGAGCATAGGAAATAGCAGGTGCTAAAGCAGCTGATTGAAGAGCTTCTTTGTATATTGTAATGGAAGAATGCAGCAGATTAAATAAAAAGGTAGATAGTTTAAGATTTACAAGAAGATAGTTAAATCCTTTAATGTATAATGATATAAGTTACATGACATTTGAAAAACACCATTCTGGCTGAGAACTTAAAATGAGTTGTTACTCTATTAAATATGTAAGTAGCTGAGAATCATAGAAGATATAATACTGGAAGATAAGGTGTGTGAAGGTTGGGATTGTCAGGTTGTGAGGGTGTTTTTTCAGCTACTGCAAGTCAAGCTGGAATTACTCTGTCTGCACCTATTGATGAGTTTCTGTGCTTTCCTCCCAGGTCTGACCTGGGCCTGGCCCAGAAGCAAGGCCCAGCAGTGGGCATCCTGCCTCTGCCTGCCTGTGCTTAGCTCTGCTGCTAAAACTGTACCAAGCAGGTAACGCTGCCTTAGTCTGTCAGTGTGACATCTTACTCTTCAAAGCCTATCTCTGAATCAGTGAGCCTACTCATGCACTCACCTCTTGGTGGGTGGTGTGAGTGTAAGAAAACTTAGCAATACTTTGTGATAGAAGCGGCAGCTGGAGGAAAGTGCTTGCCTCTTAGCCAGCAACAACAGTTTCTTTTCGCAATGCCAGAGGAGATGGTGCGGTTTTCCCTCTTGAATTTAGCGTAAAGATTTTGTCCAGGACACTAGTGCAAGGTGACTTATTTTCTAGCTGAGCTGATAATGTTTTGCTTTACCTATGATATGAGCCGCGAAATGCATCTGATTTTAACTCTTCTGCATTTAACAAGATGTGTTTGGCTTCAGACCTCAGTGATGCTGCCAGTCTGCCTCAGACAAATGTTTTAACATGGTCTCTTTCCAAGTAAAGTGCTTAAAATGTTGAAAGACAGAACCAGTTCTCTAGCTTACACAACAGAAAACACTTCAGTTTGTTTCAAGTGCTCAGGAAGCTATTTTGGATCTGCACGATAACTCAGTACCTGTCTGTTATCAGAGTGGAAATCAGGACTATAAAGATGATGAAAGAAGTCTGAAGTTCCTGTCTCCTGAAAGTTTTTTGTCACGGTTGCTAAAAGCCTTTTGTTCAGTTTTAGATACGCCACTTCAGAAATTTTCTATTCGACTGGATGAGGAATGATTTTCTTATTTCTTTACAGTGGCAGTGCTGCGAGGGTAAGCTGTCAAAATTTCAGTAGTTGCAGTTTCTGCAAAAAGATGAGAAATATATTGGAAAAGATGTAATTAAGGCTTAATATCAGATACACAAAAAACAAGCAATGGAAGAGGTTTTAATGTATTAAGCAACAGAGACGTTAAAAGCTATTGGATTTCAGCTCACTTGAGCTACTGTAAATTGGGAGCTAGTATAGAAGCAGAGTTGAAGTTGGCCTGAAAGGGCATTTAGATGAGTTGCCTGTTACCAGTGAAAATGTCAAGAAATCTTCAGCAAAATGAGGGTTCCTCTCCTTAGAGCCCCTAATGAGTGAAGTGCATTTTCTGTGTGCTTTGCTGGGCCATGTATTTGTCCTTTAATCACGAAGAAAAATGCTTGTAACTTGATGTCGCTTTAGAAAGGAAAGAGAAATGTGTTCTTGAAGTTTTGGAGGTGTATTTTTTGTTCTGCAGACATTGATGAAAACTCTTTGAGTAGAGGATCTACACTCAGAGGCACGTTGTCCACCTTGTTTTGCTCTGCTTTGTTCAGCTTGTTAAGGTTTCTGTGAATTTGGAATTGTTTCCACTGTATAACTGGAGAAAATGGAAGATTAAAAAATATAGTCTGTCACGGAGCGTTGATTGTAACTTGTTAGAAACAAATTATGTACTTCACATGGATGTAAATTTAAGATGAGAAAAACCTCAGGCTGGTAAACTATTGTAAGACACATTCAGTTGTGTATCTTGTAAGGTAAATCTGAGAGTACTTTAAGGACTTTAAGAATCCAAGTTGCCATTTAACTCTCTTCCAGGAATAATTCTGTTCTTTCCAAGTGCAGAACTTTCCTGTCTGATGTTCTGACCGGACACAGTCAAACTCCCCATGTCCTCATTTCAGCTTGCTGTCTCAGTCTTACAGCTCACTGCTTAGTAAGCAGCTGGGTTGTGAGGGGTTGTGGTAGTGAAGGCTCATCATTACTGGTCTGCCTGGCAGCACTGGTATTAGGTGAAAACAGAAGGTCCTGATTCTGTTTGAAGGCTGAAGAGGATGTCATCCAAAACCTAACAGCTTAAATGCAGCTTTGAATTCTGTAACGTACACTTTGTCACTTTCTGGGAAATCCAGTCTGTGGTTTAGTTTTGTTCTCTGATTTTCCATAGAAATAGTTAATGAACTTCTTGTAACTGGTGAACTGCTGTGCAGAGTTGAGGCTTCACACATGCGACTTTACTAAAGGGTGAGCTTTAAGAAAGACTGCACAAACCTATGTCATTGGAGATCTTACCTTGTCAGTACAGTTATCTTTTAACTTTCATAGGCTTGCTGTTGCAATTAATAGTAAATGCCTCCTTTTGTTTGGAAATGCTTTTACAGTTCCATTTCTGGGAGTGTTTCTCTGTGGTCAGGCAGGCTGCAAGTGAAGCAATTTTTTAGATATTACTGTATTTTTGTTTCAAAGGAAACTGCTATTTCAGAGTCTTCTTGAGCCATAGCAAAGGCTAAATTAAAATGCATAACAATGTACTTTCAACAGACTGATTACTTTTTAATTGTCTCTTACTTTATTTAGGTTTTCTTGTGTTAAATGAAGGGCTCTTAGAAAAACAGGTTTGGTTACTGCCTTGAAAGTCTCCATTGCTACACTGAAAAGATTATGCAAGGTATTTACTGGAGGGTGGGAAGATGACACGTAGTTGACTCATGGTTGTGTCAGCTGGTGCAAGACATCTCCCAGCTCTGAATCTGCCGTGGTTTAGCCATGGCAATCATTTACCAAATACTGTGTATGCCTAGAACAGATCACTTTCTAGGAATCTTGGTGGAGAGCAAATGTCAATGATGATACGTTTGCATGCAACCGCAAGTGATAAAGCTTGTGTGGTTTCTGGGGTTGGGGTCCCAGTGGGATGTGGTAGCTGACCATGAGTGCTGCAGGCCATTGCAAATCGAGAGATGGGGTTGACTTAATGGTTGCATGCAGCTTTCCAGGCTGACAGAAGGGTGAATCTGGTCTTTTACTCTGCTTTCCTTAAGGGAAAGTTATTTGGAAATAGTTTAAAGCATTTGTGATCATGTGGCCATAGTCTTTTATATATGTAGATTTGATTTTATTCCTCTTGAATCCCCTGAGAAAGTGTCAGGGAGGAGCTGAATTACTGTCATTGATTTGACTCTGAACTTAACCTTCTGTAGTGGCTGAGGTGCTTCTCTTCTGTTACACCGCTGAGGTTCAGCATAGGGATAAAACATTTTTAGAAGGCAGTGATCCTGTTGGACAGGGCGGGTTGTTGCAAAGTGACCAGTCATCTCCCATGGTAATTTTATTTTCTGTGAAGTGCATAAAGTCTTGAATATTATATACTTCTCTTTTGGCACCTCCTTTTTTCACTTGTGCTTCTGTAGTGCTCACAAGTGAGCAGTTATTGTGAAAGCAAGAGTAATTTATGTTAACTTTTTCCATGTGATAGGAGCCAGTGCATGATATGATGAGCTAGCTCTCTGTAGACCTCAGACTTGTCAGAACTCTACCATCCCATTTGACTCCTGTGGCTCTGATTCATGCTGAATCAGAGCAGCTGGATCTGGGAAGGGCTCAAATAAAGTGGCCTTCTCTTCCTGTAAGGTTGTAAAGCCAAGCTGAGCTCTGGTTAGCAAATGTCACAATTAAAACTGCCTTTCAGCCCTGCTTGTGGCCTTCTCAAATATATATGTGATGATGTCATTTGTAATTACATGATCACTTAATTTTCTTCACATGGGATTCCTGCCTGACTCTGAACAGGGTGCGTGATGCTCAGAGGGAGGGTGGACAGGCAATGGTATTTTTCACTCCTTTAATGTGTAGCCTGTGTGTGCTTACTATAAGGCTGATTCCTCCTGGGTTATTTGTTTTGGCCTAAGTAAATATCAGTAAATTATCTTTGAACCACTGGTAAATAGGGAGTGGTACTATCCGGTGCTGAAGTACAGAGACTGAGAGGATGTTTGTTAAGCATCATGATGTTGTGGCCCACAGAGCATTTTTTGGCAACACGGCACATTCAAGGCAGGTCTTTCGCTGGCTTCAGCTCATTGCATCTGTGAGTGGGGAGAGGCTCAGGTTGGGTTTCTAATAATAACCACAACAGTTTCCTTTGCGGCATCACCTGCATTGTTGAAGAGCTCTGTGTCAGACCCAAGGGTGGAATTCATCCTCCAAAAGGACCTTTTGTTTCTTCTTTGTCCTCCTTCACTGGCTGTTTCTTTCCCTGGATGCCAGCAGGCAGGGCTGAAACCCAGACAGCAGCTCCAGGCATCGCAGCAGTGAGTCATTCCCAGTCACCAGTGCTCCCATGCATCTACTGCTGCAGTAATGAAATTGGTTGTGTGTGTAAGGGTAGCACCTTGTCCTTCAACTCATACTCCAGCTGTTTCTGTTGTCCCCTCTGTTGGATGTAGACTGCCCTCTTCTTTGTTTCCTCTAGCTACAGCATGGAGAGCTTTGGGAATGTAGTTAAAAATGGAGTGTCTAATCATGTTTCATGTATGAACTGCATACTTGAATCTTCATGTGCCTGAGGTACGCAAAATACATGCTGCATGCTTTTAAGACTTACTGAGAGAGGAGATGCTGGAGCTTTTAAGCAGGGGAAACAACAGTGATTCCCAAGAGGTCATCTTGCCACTGATGGTTTGGGGCTTGGTTAATCTTATGGGGATGGCTTCACCAGCCCAAACTGACTCATTTCCTTTTGCAGCCAAAGATTGGTATTACTCAGCAGCCATGGTAACAGTGTGGTCTCGCTGGGATTTGAAGATGCAGATTTGGCATGGAGTTGTGTTTGAGTTGTGCTCTGTAGCCCCCACACATGTGGTTTGGTATAGCCAGTGGCAGGTCTGGTGCCACTTTTTGGACTTCAGGTTTCTCTTCATACAGCTGTGTTACTGAATCATGTTTCCTTGAGATATTCTTGAACATGTTACGTTACATGTGTGTATCAAAAAAAGGCCAACTGCCATTGGGTGCAGTCCTTCAGGAACAGACTGCTCTAGCATGGGTCCCCAGTGGGGTCACCAGGCCTGCAGCAAATCTGATCCAGTTTGGGTTCCTCTCCCCACAGGGCCACAGCTCCTGCCAGGAGCCTGCTCCGGCATGGGCTTCCCATGAAGTCACAGCATCTTCAGGCATCCCCCTGCTCTCGTGCTGTAGGTGGGGATCTGCTCCACCATGGACCTCCCTGGGCTGCAGAGGCACTCACCATGCCCTGCACCATGGGCTGCAGGGGAATCTGCTTCAGCACCTGGAGCATCTCCCTTCTTCACAGACCTTGGAGCTTGCAAACTTGTTTCTCTCACATACTCTTGCTCCTCTCTGCTGCTGGTGTTACACAGGATTTTTATCCCTTCTTAACTATGCTGGAGGTGCTGTCACTGTTGCTGATGGGCTCAGCATTAGTCAGCAGGTCTGTCTTGGAGGCAGCTGGCATTGGCTCTGTCAGATGCAGGTGCAGCTTCTACTGGACACAGAGGTGGCTTTCTTCTCACAGAAGCTACCTCTGTAGCCCCCCTGCTACCAAAACCTTGCCACACAAACCCAATACAAAGGAGAAGTGGTGGCCTAGGCTGGATTTAAGTTTTGTGATGACTGAGCTACAGATACCTTGAAGAAGAATGAGTAATTAAGTACTCTCTGGCCTGGGTTCAAGATCTTTTTTTGCCACAGACTTAGTGTGAGCTTGGATATGTCACATAAGCTCTCTATGCCATTGTTTTCCATTAACATGATAGGAGTAAGAAAACTTCCCTGTTCTGCTGCATGTTTTGAGGACAAATGTGCCAGCATCTAAGAAGTGCAGAAACTCCTTGGTGGTGAAGGTTATGAGTACAAAGAATGCTATTGCTACTGACAAAGCCCACTTAAATTAACTTCAGAGTCACTACTGTTAGGGGTTTTGTTTGCCTTGAATGGTATTTTTAAAAGCTCTGAGTAAGTTGGGTACTGTTGAGCCTCTCATTTTGCAGAATTTCCTAAATTTTTTACTATAGATCATACAGACAAATGCTAATTAGAGCTCTGTGATACTGTGTTTATCTCTGAATGGACAGATATTTCCTGTCGTTTTCCTGCCTGCCCCAATACCTGGTCTGTCATCCTTCTAGCGTGTTTAATTGTGAATACCTTGATTTTGCTTGTAAAATCCAAGCTAAATATGGGGGTATCATTTTCATAGTGCTGAAATGTTGACATTGAAAAACAGGTGATATTTTTATGGATTTACCCAAAATGTTTGCTATAGAATGACCAGAAGTATCAGTCCACTTACTTTGGTTTTATTTCTTTACTGGATTTCTCAATGCAAAATATTTTTCTGATGTTTTTCAGGAGTAAAAGTTCCTCGTAATTTTCGTCTGTTGGAAGAACTTGAAGAAGGTCAGAAAGGAGTAGGTGATGGAACAGTTAGCTGGGGCCTTGAAGATGATGAAGACATGACACTTACAAGATGGACAGGAATGATTATTGGACCTCCAAGAGTAAGTTTTGTGCTTAACTATTAAAATAGTACTGTTGCTTTTATTTCTCTTCTCCCTTTTCCTCCCTTAATTGAGCCACTGAAGTAGAAAAAAAAGGAAACACTGAGTGGGGGGAAAAAAAAAAACAAAACACAAAAACAACACTTTAGCAGTGATTTATGTTGAAGGTTCAAGTTCAATATAATAATGAGGCTCATGTATCTGTGTCTTTTGCTTATAATTGGAATATTTTTAGTACCTTTCTCTGGTTAGTTCTGTGTCTGCTTTATATTTACAGATTCACTAGACTGGATCTGAGGACGAAATTCTTTACTGTAAGGGTGGTGAGGCACTGGAATGGGTTGCCCAGGGAAGTTGTGAATGCTCCATTGCTGGCAG
>JASSUY010034283.1:0-16336 GCA_032466535.1 Forpus xanthops
CATGCGGCCATCCAGCCAGTTCTTTATCCACCGAGTGGTCCACCTATCAAATTGATGTCTCTCCAACTTAGAGACAACGATGTTATGTGGGATAGTGTCAAATAAACATCTTCAGTTCTAATAAATCTTCTGTATTTGGGCAGCAACTTTTCAGCTCTTGGCAGGCTTGTAGGATGATCCACTGCAAAGAAAAGAATTCGGAAAACTGGGCAGGCCTGCATGCTGTCTCTCACAGCTGGTAATATATGGATCTGAAAATGGTGTGCATATTGTATGAAAGTTTCTTATGAGCAGCATGATTTGTGGTGTTCAAAATCATAGCTCATAAAAACAGGTAGTTTTTTAACCAGATGAATGTCAGTTCTATGTGAAGTGTTTCTTTCTTTTGACAGAAGTTGTGTGATTTATAATATGACTCATTTTCTGTACGTGCAATATTTTAGTTAAAAAATCACTTTTATGTGCGAAACATTTCACTCCCACTCAGAAATTACAATAATATGAAAGAAGAACTGCTGTAAAGTTTCTTTTCATCATTTTTTATTTAATAATTATCAAAACTTTGAAGTAGGGTAGAACTGGAATTGAGAATACACTACATATATATGAGAACAGCATTTTTGCTAATAAAGTCTGTTTGCAAAAATGCAGTATAGATTAAAAGAAGATATACCCTGTACGGGCGTCCGTATAATTGTCGATAATGACTGCAAACAGATGTTGACGCAGCCAAAATACTTTCTGAGTACTGAAGCTAAACCTTTTTTTTTTCCTTTCAAAAATATGTTCTTAGTCAAAAATCACCCTAAAAATAGCTTTTGTTAAAACAGTAATGAAGCATAGAAAAAGATCTGTTGTTTGACCTAGAACTAGTTTCGTGTGGTTAAGATTTTGGTAAGAAAGCTAGAAGCTATTTATGTTCACATCCAAACAATTTTCTATATCATTCTATTTTTAGGATCACCGCAAGGGTACTGGACCTAAGATTTCCTAGCATACTGGCAACTAAAATTCAGAATGCTGAGTTGACACGTGTTACTGAATATCCTCTAGAAAATATTAGAAGTAATTATATTTTGGTTTTGAAAAACTAGCACTGTTAAAAAAAAAAAAGTAATTCTTGCATACTCTGTTTTATTTCCTCTATGTTGTTGTCCACATTTGTGTAACTTCCAAATTATGATATTGTGTGTGAAAGAAATGCTTTGAATCATAGAATTATTTAGGTTGGAAAGGCCTTTAAGATCATAGAGTACAACCATTAACCCAGCACTGCCAAGTGGAAAGACACTTCGGCAACAGTGTGAAAAGTCTCTGAATGCTGTTTAAAGCAATTAGAAATTGAACTAAAATACCTGAATTTGTTCTACATTGAGAGGGTAGGCTTGTAAATTTGTTGTCAAAATTCAAAAGACCTCATCACCAGTGTCCTTTGATCACCGTGTAGTTATGTGCTGTTCGTAATCCTGTATCATTTTAGAGGGGAAATTAATTATAATTTTGTATTCCTTGCACATTCAAAACTTCCATAAAATCCAATCACAATGTTATATGTACTTAGAATAGTAGGACCAGGTCTCTGATTGTAGATGATTTTTTTTCTAGTTTGTTTTTAATAAATTATGCTAAGCATAATCCTAAAAGACATTTACAGTTCTAATTTTACTGCCTTAGGAATGCAAAGTTCCTGTTGTGAATTGAGCACCAATAACAGTAGCATTTGCTTAACTATCATATCATTGAAAAATTTTCTGATATATAGCAGGTAATTTCAGAGACAAAGAGAAAAAGAGGCAGAAAAATAATATCTATTACTCTGCCTTCTATTTTGGATAATTAAGTTCAAAGGTTCTGAAGCAACATTGACTATGTTACAGGATGTCCTCCACACCAGAAAATGAAATCAATCAGTCATTGCCATACTAAGTGAAATGAATTAGTTGCAGATAAAACACTGTACTTTCATTAGTCATGTCAAGATGCAAATGTGAATATATATATCTTCACATAAATGTTCACAGATAAACTAATTAAATTCACTGTTGAAACAAAATAATTAAATTCACTGTTGTTGAGCAACAGATACTCTCTAAAGTATATGATATTTGGTTTATGACAGTACACAGGCGGTTCTTTATCTGTGTTTTGTCTATGATGATAGGAGAATTTAATTTTGTTAATCGGAGGTGCCTGGCAGGCAGTGAGTCAAGAAAACATCTGTGTTTATGCTTAGTACAAACAGTCCATCTAAATCTCACTGGCTGCAAGTTTATCTCTTTTTTAATAATGTTCCCCTGAGGAGTATAGTACACAATCTGATCTCAAGATTTTGCAAGTGTTTGTCAGGATGTTTCCAATGAAGCCTGTGTGGCCACTTTTTCCCAATGATAAGAACTGAACCAAAAGTTTTGCTTTATATATTTTCAAAGGATTTCATTAGGGTCAAAGCAAACTTCATTCAGAGCATTTGCTTTAATTTTGGAGATGTTTCTAGCAACAGGAAACACTTTTAAAATCTTATGTTAATTAAAAATTATTTAAAAATTGATTGACTTAGATTTTTTGCTATTGACTTGAAGGAACAGAAAGGGATGCCTTGACACATTTGAGTGGTAGTGATATATGCAACTTGCTGTGTGTACATCAAGGTGAACTTCTGCACAGATTGGAAGACAAAAAAGAATCATCTACAATGTACCTGCCCTATAGATTTTACAGTATAACATGTACATCTTCAGCTGTTCTTCATTCATGGCTGATGAGCATGGAAGACTATGAGAAGACTAAAGAGAAGACTGTAGAAGTCTATGAGTAGCAGGCTTTAGAGTGGCAGTGGGAGAATTTTAATCAGATCTGTTCTCATAAAGTACAAAATTCTTTGAAGAAACTAGACTGAAAGGGTTGAACATCAGACAAGTAACACACAATAGAAGACAAAGTGAAGGTTTACAAATCAATGAGTGTGAATGGGGATGTTTCGTCTTCACCCACATGAGAAGCAGACTGCATTAAAAAAATAAAAGAAACAAGACTTCAAATTTCATGTTTGAAATCAAAAGTTTTGTAAGCTCCAAAAGATTAAATATTTGCTGACAGTATTTTCATTATATAATAATGAAAATTAAAGTATCTTTTTGTTATAATAAAGGCATCTAGGGGTAAATATTTTTTCTGTAGTTGGTATGCCTTACAACTGGGAGCACAGTTCTTGCATATTATACCAGACACATAGAAGATGCAGGTTAGGCGCTTCTCTACTACAGTTCACCAGATATTCACTGATACCAGGTAGAGTACTTTTTTCTTCTTTGATTTCTAATTCATCATCTGAATTATATGCGAATATGGTGTAGATTACTAGAGTAGTATTAGGTAAGTATGATTAAAGAAATGAGAATTACTTGTTAAAAGTGAACACCAGCACTTCCTTTCCCTAAAAATGTTTTACTGTAACTGAGGCACAAGCTTGTCCTCACTGCATCGGTTCTTTTTGCTATTGTGTTGGCTACTTCAGATCCTGACCTCCTGCCCCCTTGGCCTCAGTCTGCAACTTGAGGAGAGTATTGCTTCAACCCATCAATGCACAGAGCATTTTAGGTTAAAAATGTGAAGCACGCTTGTAATGCTGTCAAGGTCAGCTGCAATATTCATATTAGTAAAGTTTAGCATACATGTAAATGTACTGATGGACCAAACAAGTGCTCTGAGATTGTAAAAAGTGATGAATCTGTCCTGCTTTATATTACTGGATATTCTGAAGGTACTGAAACAAATTATTTCATTAGAGAGGGGAACAGCAGTGGTTTGTTTCAACAGCAGAGATACATCTCAAAAATATGGTTGTCTTCAACTACCTCAGAATATGTTGCACAAACCCAAATGAGCATAAAATGAGCATAATCTGGGAATAAAATGGAGCTGGAAATGAGAATAATATCTCCAGATATTGTGGCAAAGTGATCCCAGTGGGACAGTGGGAACAAATATTTCACTTTGAAAGTGGCAGCTGTAGATTTATTGAAAAAGATTATAAATGGGTTTTGATTGTAAAGTAATGAAGCATACATCTTTTCCAGTCTTACATTTTTACAACAGTATCTAGTGCTATCTTTACCACCGGTAAGGGACTAAACTAATTGTTTTCTCCCCAGATTTTAGTTTGGCTTTAGGAATTGAAGAGAGTAATTAAAAAATAATCAAAACAACATTTTCACCTAATTGGCAAGAGTTTATATTATTTTCAATGTTAAAGCGCTGCGATTGACATAGTACAAAGCATGGCTTTCTTTTAAATTTTGAGTAGAGAAAAAACAAAATTAGCGTTTACTGTGCAGCTGAATATTAAATGTAAAATATGAAGCGATCCCTATGAAGAAGACACTGTCTAGGGACCAGCTTCAGTATTCTAGCAAGGCAGATTACATAGGGAAAAAAAACCACAAATCCTTACATAATCTGTTTATTCTGTTAATATGTTTAATTTTTTGTTTGTGTAAACAAATCAATTTTGAATGCGTGGTATATTCAGTAATGTAGCCGTTGTCTAATCATTTGTACAACAGTAGAAAGACCCACGATTTTGAATTTACATTTATTTCAGCATTTTTGTTATTAAGCATGTAAATAATATTGATGCTAATTCCCCAGGTTAGATGCTCAACTGACAGAGAGCTTTTGAAGAAACTATTGCTGCTGCCCATATGTCTTACTAATATTTTACAATAAATAATATATTCCATGTATATTCATGATATATTATTATTGTTCCCCCCCCCCTGTAATTTTCTACAGAAGAGCTCTTTAGAAGTTCACAGGTGGGCTGTGAATGACAAGGAAGCATATTTTCAAAAAGCAAAATTGAATGATTTTATAATTAGAAAGGTCCTTTCAGCAAAAAACTCGTAAATCTTTGGTAGTAACTTTGCTAATGCCTTCGGAATTGACAGATTGGTTTGGTTGGTTTTTTTTTTCTGTGAACACAATCGTGCATCCTATATTTTGTTGCTATATAAAGCCTACTGTAATTTGAAGGAGGAATTACTGAATTTGGGCATCATTTAGCATTTTAAATCTGCTTTTTGTGTAAAACTCAAAACCCCAAGCAAACTGAACTGCTGAAATAAAAAGTGGAAAATGCAAAGATTTGGTCCCAAATTAACGACAGACCCCATCCTATAAACACATTTGGGCAGTGAACAATATGGCTTGTGTATACTTGTTTGGAATGGTTTTCCTCCTTTTCTCATTAATAAAGACCATAGTCTGTAGAGCCCTACAGGTCTGCACACCTAAAGACAGCAAGATGTGAATTAATTGGTTGAAAGCTTGCCTGAAAGTCTTAAACTCATTTCTTTATAAGGTTGATGTATGTAGAGGAAGAGGCAAGAATAGGAGAAAGAATAGCTGTCTAGGAGGAGCAGTTATAACTTAATTACTTGGTGATTAGTAAATAGGAATTTGAAGAGGGTGTTGTGTGGTCAGAGCAAAAGAGCCATGGCCCAGTTAACAGATGGAAACAGTGAAGTTCTAATCCTCAAAAGCTTAAAGGTGAACCTTTCTGTAATTAAAGGTTCAGACCCTAAGGGTAAGTGTCAAAAAAGGTTTAAGCAATATAGGAACAAAATTTCCATTTTGAATTAGGATTCCCAGGTAATTTTTGAAAGAGGTTCTGAATCACTCTTGGAAATTTTGCTCTAAGCTTTTTTATGCATTAGGTGTTCCATGAAGAGAAAATGGGTATTAAGCTTTTTAAACTGTTTTAAATTCTACTGGTAATAATCTCCTGATGACATATTTTTTGTAGCTATATTCTGGACATCCTGGAACACCATTTTATTTTGATATTGACTAAAAGGAGGTTCCAGTATGCTGTGGTCTGGTTGTGATTTTATAGGTAAGAAACATGAATCAGGATTTATTAGCTTCCTTACCCCATTAGTAAGCCGCCAGAGTAAACAAGTATTTGTCATTATCCCATAGCTAACGTCAAACCTCAAAAGTTGGCACTAGGTGGATGTAATCTACTTACATTTTTGGTGAAATAAAGATCCTTAAAACCAGAGCTGTAATACAGCCATGTGCTGTCAAAAGTAAAGGGTAGGAATAAAGATGTAGATGAATAAAGGTATTCTGAGTAATATGTGCCTATTGCGGCCCATACAAAGCTAAATCTGTAAGTTCCTCCCTAAAACACATGTTGAGTTCCTATCTGCCCTTCCTTTGTCTTGTTCTTATTGACCCTGATCTTTTTAAAGCAATGGGGTTTCTGTCACAGCAGTTTCAGCAAAGTACACCAAGCTGAGGAGGGGCGTATGATTAACCAGTGCTGAATCAGGGATGCAAATGCTGGACAGCATTCATTGTGAAGGAATGGGAACAAGTAAACGTAGCCTGCATTGCAGAAAATCAGAACAGGATTGGATTAATCGGCACAATGTGTATTGGAGGAGGCCAGAGCAAGCTCAGTTCAATTGAATTTCAGCATGTCACAGCTCTCCAAGCCAAAGAGTCTGTAATTAAATTCAAAAATCAATGTTAATGCTCAGCTGGGTCACACAGCTCAAATCAGAAGATATTCAGGAAGTGCTGGAAAATTGAAGGTTTCATAGAAATATTCTGTTGGCTATACTGCACCTCATCAACATGCTTCAGTAATGCTTTTTCAGAACAAGTACTACACAGTGGCGTAATGCAGTTAGGACTATATGACACTAACCAAGGGCAAGTATCACTATGTTTATTTGTGAGTATAACAACAGTAGAATGGAATAGGGGCGGCATAGGGTGCCACGTCATGCATGGATTGCGAGTTTCCAAGCTGGAAAAAACTGGCACATTGCTACCTCCACTCTTCTTCACCTCTCAGCTCACAGGACATGAGGCTTGAAGAGTGACGTGAATGTTCCTGCGGTTCTGAAAATGGTTTAGGTGACACTATGGTTCTGCTTTTAGGAATTGTGTGATCTTTATCATATCTTAGATGGTATGATAAAGAATGAAAGAAAATTAGAATCTATAAAATAAATATAAATGATGACAGAAAATTAGAATCTCCTTACATATGTTGATGCTCTGTGAGCAGGATCACGTGGCATGATATTTATGGCACCAGAGGATAATGATGTCATTAACACTAGCACTCTTTGCTGACATTTCTGTAATGATTTCAGTGTAAATGAGAATATTTCATCAAGAAATTTTCTGCATGTAGACCGCATGCAAGGCAGTCATCTTTGTTGACTGGTAAGAGCTGGAGAAGCAGTAATTCTTTCTAGGTTTCGGCATTATTTAGGAATTTTCCCTCCTGGTCCCAAAGGAGGATTACTCATTGGCGTTTTTTTGTTTCACGATCTCCTAAGGTTCTACTGTGGCTCCATATAATGTGCACGCAAAAGCTTTATATAAAATGGGTCATAGTTTGTTTCTCAGATGTGAAGTCTTCAGGCTGTATTTATGAATCTACGTATGGATTATGAACTGAAAAGTTAGGAAAAGAGTGCTCAGGTTTCTGTTTGCAGATTTAAATCAGCTTAAATAAAGCAGACAAATATTGAGCATTAAGATGGCAATACTGTGTTCCTGCTTTTAGCATGTCTGGCAGCAATGAGCTAGATGTTATGTTCCCGTTATGGCAAAGGCATATTGTAACAGCCCATCAGGTTCAGTATTGTCACTGACTGTTCCTGGGTATATGGAAGGCTTCTTCTGTGTGTCACAAAAACTCTGCTGTGTGTTATCAGCAAGCACTTAACAGAGGTCTGCTATACAAGCATCTCTCCATGGCTTGGAAAGTGTGACTTGGAACTGTATGGAGATGGACTGTCCAAGTGAAAAATCTAAACACAGCTTTCAGCTAATCTGAAAAGCTGGGGATATTCATGGTTGCTGTCTG
Organism: Forpus xanthops; assembly: GCA_032466535.1. Taxonomy (NCBI): domain Eukaryota; kingdom Metazoa; phylum Chordata; class Aves; order Psittaciformes; family Psittacidae; genus Forpus; species Forpus xanthops. The sequence continues at coordinate 7,892 of JASSUY010034283.1, forward strand.
CAGCTGACTAGAAGTCCTTCAAAGATCCTAAATAAAACATTACAAGAAACAGAAATATGCCAGCAAGAACAACAAATATGCCAACATGATCAATCTTATTTTCTGATAGTACAGATATTAGATTCTAATTATGTAATAGATATCTTATCTTTGGATCTTCCTCTGCTGAATTTAGCTTTTGAGGGCTACAGCAGAGTTCTTGCAAGGGCTCTGTTCTCGCCTGTTCTTCCACCCACTCAGCAATCAGCCATGAAGGATTGCAAGGGGCTTGTGTTAAACCTTATCTCAAATTCACAGCTATTTGGAAGACAGAGGCATCAGAGTTGGCTGGAGTTTGGAACACTCTCAGTTGGGATGTGCCTCCCTTAGAACCACACACCCTGGAGTGTCCAGGCAGCATGAGAAGCTGCACTTGTGTACCAGGGCAATGCAGGCATGTGTCAAAGGGGTCCATCTAGGCACAAGTGACTGAGGCTTAGGTGCTTATGAACAGCTCAGAGTACTGCACACTTCTCTGACAGACCGTTCTGTGCTAGTTTGTTATACTGAGTATAGAGCAGTCCCTGACTTACGAACTTCTAGGACTGCAGGAAATTTTCTTCCTGTCTTAGCCATACTCTAGGATAAGGAAGACTGAGCAGTAAATGAGAAGCCTTAAATGAAGTGCCTGTGAAGTCGTTATTTCAGCCACTGGGCAAGTAGTGGTTGATCTTTTCTATAGAGGAAAAACAGCAGTGTGATGTGAAAGGAGAAGAAGGTTCTTGTTCTGTAAAATCTTATCCTCCAGCTGAACCTGGGGGATGTGATCAGCTTCCAAATCTGCCAGCAGCTGCAAATGTATCCAACTAGTTAACTCCCACAGACCCTACACGTCTCCTATGAATAAAACAGTTCTCATAAGCAGATGCTTCTTTTACCTTTTAGTTTCATTCTCATCTGTCATGTTTTTCCACTGTTCTGTTGATTTGATTTTTCCTTGCCTCCTAGCATGTTCTCATTGGTTATCTTCATTTTTCGGGCATTTTCATTGGTTAAATTGCATTCTATCTCTGACATTCCAGGCTGTTTGCCCATAGTTGCGCTATCTGGATCATCTCTGTATAGTTCTCTGCCTCTCTATTCACTCTGGGTGGTCCTCAATGTTTGCAGCTCTATCAGACACTATTTCAAATGTCAAGCTGAGTTCATACTGTACAGAACTTTTTCCTTGTGATATTTGCTCTGCTAATTCCTGGGCATATTTTTAGAAAAAAATAACAGTTGTTCTTTTACTGTCTTATGTATCTGGCTTACTGTGGCATTGCTGCAGTACTTTCATTGTCTTCAACAAGTAGTACTTACTTAATTCACATTTTAGTCACACAGTGAACTTGAACTCATGTACATATATGTATAGTAATACAGCTGTCTAAACCCATTTACTTTACCCTTGGTTTTCTAGGAAGTGTCTTTTCTGCAGAATCAAAGCTCTCAAGGCTTCTCCAAAGAAGTGAAAGAGCTAACTTAGTGCCTGTCTTAAGAACTGACCGTTTAGGACAGAATCTCACAAAACTGAAGACTGGTTACACTTCAGGCATGCTCTGGTTGGTGTTAACTGCACTAATCTGGATAGTCTCAACTACCTTGTAATGTCTGTTGTATTTTAACGTCTGTTGCTTCTCACTCCATACTTCCACTGAAACTGCTGCTGTCTTCCCGCTAGGAGGGACAAGCATTGAACTGTGACCTTTAAGCACAACTGTGAGAAAAGAGGAATCATAAATAAATATTAGTTAAAAAGTATTCTGCATATTTTCTATGATTTTTATAGAATATATTATATGTGGATCATTTTCATTTTAGTTTTGCTTGTTACTTTATCAACTAAAGTATTTACTAAAGTAAATCTATTTCAAGTAATCTGGTACATTGCTAACACATTGCTAGCCTTCTACTAAAAAAAAAAAAAGTAACTGATGACATTGTATTTCATTCTTTCCCATATACTCTGAACTTAAAACGTTATGGTGGACAGCTGGCAGCCTCCTGCTGCTCAACCCATAAATATATTTTCAACTTAACTCCTTCTCCTCACTTCTTCATCCTGCTTTTCACATACACAGCTGGTATTTTATCCATAGTTTCTTAAAAATAAAAAAAAGCAACCCATGCTGTATCTGTTGGTACTTGGTAGTTTGAGGGGTTTTACTGACATTTACTTTCTTTTCTCAACAGTGCATTTAGAATTAAGGCTAAAGGTTTAGGCATACCAGACTTACTGACATCTACAAATACTCCATGATGAACTTAGAAGTCCCTAAAGACATACAACAAAAATGTGAATTTTATACTAACTGGAAAAACTTGACGGTATATTTTCTGTCTTGACTTTTAACTCATTATTGAAATAATCTCTTAGTTGTTTGTGCCGTCTATATTTTCATCACAGATTAACCAGCAGTTTGTAACAAGGTATCTCAAATAGCTTCAATTATGTATTCATTTTAGTTTAAATGTACCTTACTTATAAGTGCTTGATTCTGGACATTTTTCTGGCTTTGTGTAAGTCAGGAGGATATTCTTTTGAATAAACTGATATATATCTTTTTAACTAACAGTGACCATATCCAGGCAAATTAAAATAAATAAAATATTAATAGCGTATAAGATGTAGCAATAGCAATGTAAGTGAGCACCTCAAGGAGCTAAAAGAAAGAGTACTGCAAGTCATTTGTGAACAAATTGCAGCCTGTAATACATGCTAATAAAAGTTGTCATCTGCTAAAATTAACATGTTACCTAGCATCAATCAGTATTGACATCTGTCCTGATCATATGGGTCAACTCAGTTAAATTACACAGGGTAGCTCAAGGATGTTAAAACACAGACGTATAGACTTTATGAATGGAAGGCATTGAAATTGTGCAGCATAATGGATAACCTAGCAATGCTGTCTGCAACACAGCCATTAATAGGTCTTTAACTAGGGCACCATGCTTTAGCTAGCAGCACCATTAATCATTCCTCATGTATAAAGACTATTTTCTTTTATTTTCATGCCTGGCAGCCTGTTATTCCACAAACTCTCTATATGGGAAATCTAACTGGAACAACTGGGTGGAGCTGGTTTTCTGCAAAACAGCAGGACGGGCATATGCTGATTCACAGATGCAAAATGAAGTAACAGCAACTCTGCCATATTTCAAAGGCTTCGGTGACATGGAAAAGCTGTATATATTTGAAATGTAGGGCAACAGGAGTGTAGATGTCTGAGGTGAGGGAGGCAGACCTTTTAAGGGTTGTGAAAGAAAGTTTTGTGCTAAGTGTAAAGTTCCCTGTGCGAACAACACCTGGACATTCTGGAAGCAAGTAGAAGCGGGCAGGTAGTGGTTTTACTCAACTGGCCTTACTTTATGTACTACCAAGGTATTATTTGGGTTTATCTCCCAATGCTGTTCACATATTATTCATGGTAAAGGAAAAAGGATTTACTAAGCAAATCACTTATCTATATAAGTGAATTCTGCTTATCAAAGCTTATGTTACAATTCTATAAATACGACCCACTGTATTTCAGCATGTCTTTCTCTTAGCATCTCACTACTCTTGGGTTACTTGTCCCCGTGTAGGTTCTTCCTTTTCACAGTATCCTTAGTTTTGGGTATTACAGCACAAGAAGAGTGGTTATTATAATGTAAGTGATAATAGAGTTGATTAGAAGTACAGAAGAAATGGTGAGGGATAATTTACATAATGGGGGTGATCTGAAGCCTTCATATTGACATTTCTATTGTTTTATACATGTAAAATATTATTTCGTGTTTTGAAACTCCTGCTCCTATATGTATTTCCTAACTTGTGTTTACCAGTCAATAAGCCGAGTAGCAGTGTGGATGCTTACAGGTTCTACTGATGCCCCCATGTGGATGTCTGTCTCGATCACTGTAATCTGCAGTCGAAGACGTGGTTGACTTTTACTGTTAATTTAATCATCATTTATTTCTGTAACATCCATTAATGGGCAAAAAAGTTTGACTGTGAAGGATACCAGAAGTATTTTTGAACTGTGATTTCCATTCTCTATGAAACAGTGCTTGACTTTTTTTGTATCTAGCATTTGAAACTATTTTGACTTACTGGGAATAGCATCACACCACTTTACTTATTTTCAGGGGATTCCTGCAGATCCAAAAAATTTTCATTCCATTATTAATGTCCTAATAATATAATGACGCCCTATTTGATTTATTATTAAAACCTATTTGGATAGAATAACCTAAACCTCATACAGTGATTATTATGCCCCTATGGATGGATATAATAATGTTGTAGCTATATGAGAGTCCGTCTGCGCCCATGAGTCGCTGAAAGTTCGTTTAGAGATGCTGGAACTGACTTTAGATGTGACACCTCAGATACTGTGACTTTGCTAATTATGGCAACAGACCTTAGGAGGGGCTGATTTGACTTGCTTCTTGGCAGTGCAAATTAAGTCATACAAAGGTCTCAAGTGTGAAAGACATCCTAACGCTGAGCCGTGTTTTGTAAATGTTCCTAAGATCATAGTCATGAGAGACCATTTCAGAAGGCAATGGCAGAGCAGATGAGTGTAACAATAGCATAGGGCCACAGCTCAGCTGTGCTGAAGCAGATGTTCCTTTTGGTCATATAAACATTCACACCTTGTAGCTGGGGGCACCCAGGGAACCAGGAAATGTCTTGGCCACTAATTTAAAACTATGCTGCCAGGTTTAATGAACAAGCAGCAGGGCTAAGCCTGTGGCTTTCACAATTACTTTTTGATCATAGGTACCTACGTTCTGCTAAGTTGAGTACTTACATGTTTTTTGTACCTCTGTCATGCACTGAGATTTTCAAATCAAGCCGCACAATGTGGTTGCATTATTTGAATGTGTTCGAAAGATTGGTTGTAGGTTTCTGACAGTAAACAGAACATCCTGACTTCTACTCCTTTGAGTTTGTACATTTTATAGAACAAGAAGTAATTTTCTAGGTCAGTGGGAAAGCTTTGCTTAGACATCTTCATTGTGAAGCAAATAGATTTTATTTCATATCTAATATCTGTATTACTTACACCTTCTTTGAAATGCCTACTACCTAACTGTTCCTGATATTATTTGATCATACAATCATTGCACTTGTATACAGTGGGAAGTTACAGTTGTTAGAACCTGCTAATTGACATGATTAACTGAGCATGTACTGCAGATACGGACATTTGTTTGGTCTCATGACAGCTGGTCACTGCCTACATTAAGTGTGTGTCTAGGCTAGAGATTTTGCCTCTGACTAAATCAAGTAACAGATTGCTAGTAAAGCTAGATTATGTGAGTGCGCATGGTAGCCAGAGCACTCCAGCACTATTTGTGCTTTTATGCCTCCACACCAAGTGACTGCCACTGTTTTAGTCAAAATTTTGTACATAAGAACTGAAGAACCCAAAATGCTAATACTTGTAAATGAAGATATCTCTTGACAGTTTCGATCTTGTTTAGTGTTCAGTTTGTATTAGGAAACTCAATTTATCTGGCTCACTGAGCCCTGGAGTATTTAACCATGCCTTTCCTTTGCAGTAGATGACAGAGAGCATACCTTTTACTCTGCTTTTACACATTCAGTCTTTTAGAAACATCTAGAGACCTTTATAAAATTTGCTTTATGACATGTGGTTGATAGCTGATCAATACTCTGATCTGTATTGTTCGAGCTTGCTTCAGAACTTCTGTTAGATCTGTGTATTTTGGATTTCAGTTCTAGGGTTGCTGGGCTGGAATACTACCTCACAGTTTTCACTTTCTTTCTTCTAAAAGAAGCTCTTTATTTTTTGTAATGTCTATAAGATAAAAAATGAAAAAAAAAAGCAAACTTTAATAAATGCATTAAGATCCACATGCTTCTTTTACACATTTTAAATTAGATTGTTCTCCTAAAGTGATTATTTTCAATAAAAAAACCTTTACTTTCTGCTAACACTGAAAGCAGATAGATTGTGTGGCATAAAAAATTTAAAATAGTCTACTTATTTCACCTGTAAGCATAGATAACCCAGGATCTTTTAAAATGGCTATATATGAACACTAACAATGTGAATGGACAAATAAGTCTAAAATAATTATGAATACTTGGCTAAACAGCCAATATCTGCTTCCACTTGTAATACTGATTTTTTACTAGAAAATGGATGTATGCAAACTGAAGTGCTAAAATAGCTTAGAAACAGATTTTGTCACTTTAGTCATACAGGATAGTTATCACCTTACTCAGTTTAGGCTAGGAAAACCAAACAAAACACCCTAGCTGCTTTTTAGTGGAAAAAGGCAAACTGGAGAATGCAAGTAAATAAAAGTAAATCCTACTATATTGGTTTTTATTTTCCTGTATGCATATTCTTTTTTTTTTTCTTCTAGGAATCACTTTTTAAACACCTTGTCTGCAAATCTAATAAAGCTTCTTCTATTTTTTTGTTTCTCCAGTTTTATTTTTAGCTCCCTATTGCTTTTTTTTTTTAGTTCTGTAACATACTTTGGAACGGGACATGATGTATCTATGCATAAGTGAAAAATTTCTGTGCATAAGTAAAGAAGTTACCAGTGCACACATCTGAGAACAAGTTATAGCTCTTGATTTATTGATTAAATACCGTGAGTACAGAGATGACAGTAGGCATTCCACAAATACATCCAGTGTCTGAGAGCTTGTTTCTTTAGTCTGTCATCAAAGACCTGAGCTAAGCTGGTAAAGCGACCGTGGGCTGGACAGCCAGAAATTTGGGACATCCCGCATGACAATGGTGGGGCAGGTGGGTTTACATTGTGTGAGACAGATGTTTTGTGGCTTTGAGAACATGTTTGTTGTGAGAACATGTGCATGACCCCTGGGAGTTGTTCTAGACATAAGAGATCTGGTGCCAAAATCATGTTACTTGAGGTTTATACTGGTAAAATTAATGAACTTCTGTAGATTCACACCTGATTTACCGCAGCGTGCCAGTAGATGTATCTGAGGGCAGAACAAATTTAAAAGTGAATGCAACTGGGCCAGGCAAAAGCCTGTACACCAAATCTAGGCCAAGTCATAGAGCAGTGACTTGAAAGCAAAATATAGAAAGTCAGATTCCTTGTTTCTCTTTTTGATGTGTGCTCTGTGGTTTTGTGAGTGGCTAATGAGCTCTGTGTAATGCTGCCAATATTGAATGTTGCTGATTTCACACAGAACTACAGTATATAACCCACTGAAACTTTCTGGCTGAAGAAATAATAGCAAAGAGAATAAGCAGTTCAGACATTCATCTTTGCACAGTACTGCTGGGTGTTCAGCTTACTTTTGACCTTGTCATAATAGTTGAAATAATTAAAGTATACGGGAGATACTGTAAATGATGAAGGAATCCAAAAGGGATTTTTATTTGGTGTGATTTGAAGAATGCAGTCACAGAATTCCCTGAATCTGGGAAATGGACATCTTCACTTAGCTTACAATTATATTTATCAGTATTTCTGAGTTTGTAATTTTTAGTTGAAATTGCATAGTTATTGGTTGATTATTTCAAGTTAATTTAGAGCCAAATAAAATCTCAGGTGATTTTAAAAAAGGAATTTCACACTAATAAAATGTTAAGACAGACATTGGCAGACTGTAGCGAGTTTGGCGTGGAGCCCTTGGGGAGGCTAGGAACTGAAGCTCTTGTCAGAGCTTCAGCAAAGAGAATGAGCAAGTGGGTTTGATTCAGCCCTGCAGAAGAGACAGCTCTGGTAGGACCTGTCAACATCCCCCAGTAACCACAGGGAAGTCAGTGAGGAGATTGAGACAGGCTCTTCACAGTGCCACATAGTGTTGGGACATGAGACAATAGACACAAGTTGCGACAAGAGAGGTTTGCTCTGAATACAGGGAGGAATTTTCTCCCTGTGGGACAGTGGGATCAGAGGGCTATGCCAGCTCTGTCCTGGGGGCATTTCCAGACCAAACTGGACACAGCCCTAAGAAACCTGGTCTGGTTGTGCAGCTGGCTCTGCTGTGAACAGCAGGTTGGACTAGAGACCCCCAGAGCTCCTGCTTAGCTTGGATTATCCAGTATTTTAGGATCCTGTATTCACACTGTGTATATGAACCAGGGCTCTGACTTCTTGGACAGTATGTCCCAAAATTTTGTTTGAAAAATAAAATGATGGTCTTTAAGCTCACTTTCACATGTTTTCTAAGGGAAGGAAAGGCGTGCACTGCTGCTGACACTAACTGATTAGCTGTGAAAGGTTGGGCACCAATCAGTTGTATCTTTGTAAATAAGTTCTATTCCTTGTACAGTCAAAAGATTCACTTAATAGTCATTAAGTATGGTTTTATAAGACTGAGTAAGGGGGGTTTGGGTTTTATATGACTGAGTTAGTGGGGTTTGGTTTTTTTTTATTTAGGTTGGATTTGGATTTGATTGGGGTTTTATTCCC
>JASSUY010034283.1:16346-39029 GCA_032466535.1 Forpus xanthops
CAATAATAATAACAGAGGGTTAAAGATTATTTTTTAATGTATTTTTTGTGATTTGTGTTAATTTTGTAACCTTTCCACTGAGTCATTATGCAGACGCTTAGTGTAACAGCTTGAGGAAGGCTACATTAGGAAGTTGAGTCACTCATAGTTGTACTTGGATGTTCCTAGCTGTGAGAGTCCTGCTTTAGCACAAGGTGGTGGGCAGTCATAAAGGTCAGGATAGGGAGTGTCATGGCCCAGGCTTGCTAATGAAATAAGATGAATGTTAGTCCCAACAGAGTTTAGATATATTCAGTGTGGCTCCTTCAGAGTTGTAACAAAATCACTTTGATAAAAAGGAATTTTCAGCTGGAAATTTCAAAGCTTTAATGTTTTAAATAGGCATGCAGTTTCCTATCCTTTTGCTAGCATGACTTTAAGATCTCAGCTGAGGTTATGAAGCTTTTTGATACCACATTTCACGTGTTTTCTTCTCACCTATTGTCAATTAAAGTGCTTTTAAAATACCCCATAATCACAAATGCAGAAGAAATCTGTATTCTTGCTTCCTTTGCTTTTTTTAAGCTGTTCCATCAGGTCATTTTTTGAGGAATGGATGTGAGTACAGTACATCATAAGGTTGTCCTGTTGTTATCCTAGGAGGTTAAAGGGGGCTACTTTTTAAACTGCTAAATAAAAATGGAATTTGAGGTGATTTATTCTGCTTCTTGTGGAACTACCCTCTGTTTTGTTATTGCTGTGTCATCTCTACCAGAATGATTAATTCCCTAGGGAATATGAAGTTGTGTATTTTTATTTTTGGAATAGATGATATCACCTATGCATTGATACAAGTGATATGTATAATTGAATATTGGGAGGAAAGTATGAATGTATTAAATAAAGCTTAATATTGATTTGTTTACTCAGTTATGTTATCAGTTCTATTATTACTTTATCATTTGCATTCTTGATTATGAGAAATATTTTATAAGTAAGCCATCTCTTACATACCTGGCTCATTTCTAGACATCCAAGTTTTTCAAAGGTAAAAAACTTTCTTTGATGTTAAAATTTGTCCTCTTGTTAAAATTTGAAATTGAGTCACTTTCAGTCACATCTCTGAAAAAAAGTTGGTTGTCAACAGTACAGTTAAGATGATGTTAGTCATTAAGGAGAAAATAGGGATTTTAAGAAAGAGGGATATTAAGGTGGCAGCCTCTTAGGTAAAAGAGAAACAAGTAGCTTATAGTATGTGAAACCAGGAGAAGTTAGTTGGAGCCACCAGAACATGCTGGAGTTCCTTCCACTGAATCTGTGCTCTTGCACACACATCTTTCAGATTTTCCTAAGCTGCTTAGCACTGGAGCCATTGTCTAAATAGCAGCTCTTGCCTCAGTTGCTGTTAAAACAGAAATGTGCAGTCTGTAATTGGTTCTTGCAGTTGACACATCTCTTATATCCGGGATAATCAATCAGTGAGTCAACTGGACTCAAATCCCATGAAATCCTATCCCACCCATTTTGTCATTTGCTTAGCTTCCAAAGGATATCTGGGTATTACTTCTATAGACAGTTCATGGCTTCAAAAGGACTCTGAGTCACTCCTTTTCTCTGCTGTACCTCCCTGTGGACATGTCCAAGCTGCTCAGGTTGCTCTGTGCTCTGTAGCTACTCTAGTGAGCTCCCAGGTTACTTGCCTCTCTTCCTTTCTCTAGGCTGGCAAAGTCAGGTGTGGGTAATGCTAGCAACATAAATGCACCATATTTCTGTCTGATCATCAGTGATAGCCTGATGTATTGGTAGAAAAGAGGGATCCTCATCCACTTGTGGTACAGTTTCTCTATGATAATTTACCTGTGCCTTACCTTTGTATCACAGAGTGAATCTAACATTTCTTTGTTGATTTGTTTGACCTCCTGGCTGTTGCTTGGTGAAAGCATGTCTAGTGGTTACTCACAACAAAGTATTTTGTGGAAGCTGTTTTTACCATCTTTCTTATGTTTCCTTTGTGACAGCCTTTCCTTGAGCATCTGAGCAACCTTTCCCCATATGGAAAGGTAATAAAGGAGAATCTCTTTCAGCTTCTTTGGCAGCCTCGAGTAGCCAATGTAATATAAGGAAAAAGCAGATGTCACTCCACATCTCAAGATGACACTTCTTGTATCATTACCCATTTTGCATCATGTCTGCAAACCTTTCCTGCATGAACTTAGTCCTCTGGCTCTAGTATTTTCTTGTTGGATGGTCTGCAGTCCCTCTTGTGGCTCCTTACCCACCCATGCTTTTGCAGGTGTTACTGTCCTGGGTTTGAGTGGCAAGGTTTTGGTATTAGAGGGGCTACAGGGGTGGATTCTGTGAGAAGCTGCTAGAAGCTTCCCATATCTCCATTATAGCTAATGCCAGCTCCAAGACCAAGGCTGAGCCCATCAGTAGTGATGGTAGTGACTCTGAGATAATGTAGCTAAGAAGGAAAGAAGTTGTTGTACAACTTCAGCCAGAGAGAGGAGTGAGAATATGTGAGAGAAACAGCAGAAGCCAAGATCAGTGCAGAAGGAGGGCATGAGATGCTCCAGATCAGAGGTTCCACTGCAACCTGTGATGCAGACCATGGTGAGGCAGCTGTGCCCCTGCAGCCCGTGGAGGTTCCACAGGGGAGCAGATCCAGCTTTGGACCCCACACCACAGCAGGGGGATATCTGATGGTGACTGTGACCGTGTGAAAATCCCACACTGGTGCAGGCTTCTGTCAGGACCTGTGGCACATGGAGAGAAGAACCCATGCTGGAGCAAGGTTGCTGGTAGGGATTTGTGTCCCCATGGGGGATCCACACTGGAGCAGTGCATAATGAACTGCAGTCTGTGGGAAGTACATCTTGATAATGGCTATTGAAGAGGTTAGAACTGAAGCATCAAGAGCCTGAGTTACTCTTCTCTGTGAACAATGCAAAGAGAGTTTAAGAGTGAGGGTGAGTGGGAGCTGCTTTGCAGAATCTCTACCAAAACAGGCTTTTCTTGGCCGATTTTTGAGTGGCTGACAGGGCTGGTGTCAGGGCCACTCCATAACAACTCCACATTGCAAAACAAAGCTAAATCTAGAGGTAAATCTGTGCCACTGCTTCTTTCAAGACTAACACCCTAAGCTGTCCTGGCCTTTGGACTTGACATTCTTGCTAAAGGCGAAACAAAAAGAGCAGCTATGAGGTTGGAAAGTCACTCAACATGTGTTCTGAAGAAGTTTGGCAGCTGTGATGCTTTTGTATCAGCAGGATAGTTGTGTTTTATAAAATGAATGACAGGCTTGTCCCTTCCTTTTTGTTCTATATTCCACATCCATTTTATCATTCGTTTTAGAGCCAGCCTGTATCATACACAGTGCTGCCAAAGAGATGCTGTCTGAGCTCTTCATGCAATCTTTATTTACCTCTGAGTCAGTCTTTTAAATCTTGCTTACTCAAAAGTTTGAATTCAAACTTGAGGGTAAAAGAAAATGTTATCACTGTACTAAGTTAAATAAGAGAAGCAGCATTTGTCACTGGCACTCATGGCTGTTATGTGGGCAAACTAAAAAGATTTGCAGAATAAATCAAATGTGTATACAATGTCATTTTATTCTAAATGTGACATTTCCTAAAAAAAGTAAAGAGGTTTGCATCTTAATGTGCACTTATTTGTAAATAGTTTCTGAGAAGCTGTCATTGTGAAATGAAATCATCTCATAGCTGTATGTCTGCTAATACCATTGATTTTACTAGACATAGAAGAGATCAAAATTCAGCTATTAAGTAGCTTATAAACCTTACCAACATTGTTCCTTATTGCAAATTATTATTTACAAACCTGGTTGTGTTTTTTTCCATGAAGAATATTTAATAATATTGATGTGAACAACTCAGGAAAGAGTCTTTCTATGTATAAAATATACTTGCACCTTGTTACTGCCAGACTTTCTCTCCCCTGTGCTCAAGTTCTGATGCAGGTAAAACGAACAGAGGAGCAACATGTTCTCCTGAAATGCTTGGAGGAAGTCAGCCACATGGCTTGAGAGATCTTGCTTTCTGTCTCACTTTGACTTCAAGAGATCTCAGTTTCTATATGTCCTTCAGTTAATAACAAAACTAAGATGTGGTTTTCCTCCAATTTTTTACAAAACCTGCAATTGAGAACTTTCTGCTGAAAGACACTTCAAGATATAATTTTTAAGAATGTTTTTATTGGTTCTTCTTTTCAGAGTTAGAGAGGAGCTCTTGCTAGAGGTTTGTTTAAAATAATTAGCAAGACAATGTGAGTTTACATTATTCATCCTTTGGTGTAATCCAGGTAGCTGTGACACGCACAGTTCAGCAGACAAAATAACAAGTCTTACAAGCAGGCAGAGTGTGGTTTAGCTCTAACCTGCCATACCTGTGGAGTTCCTTGGCAGCTCTGAGAATGGACAGGGTGAGTTGATATGTGCCTGTAAAATACCACATGAATATGGAAACTCCCCCCACCCAGAGGTCTGGGATTTGGAAAAGAATAGTAGAATAAACTAGATTATAGCTAAATTATTATTCATTTCGGTAAAGATATGGTAACATTATTGTAATTTATTTCATAGAGAAAACTACATTTAATTGAGTAATGACAAAGCACAACAGCTTTTATAATGGACAAGTTGTCTTTATTCTGTCTAGTGATTGAAAACATTTTGCAGAATAATGATCTTTTGTTTTTGCAGAAACCCTTAAACATATCAGCGTACAGAAAGTTGTGGTTTAATTTTTAAAGACTATCAATGTCGAACAAATTTCTTTGGGGGATTTTCAGTTCTTACATTAAAAAAGGCTTTTCAAGAAGTATTCAAGAAATTAATTGGCATCAAACTATGGAGATTGCCCAGATGACAGCATAAAAATGGAAGGGAATTGCAAAGGGTGAGAATTTCCAGAGGAACATGAAACATGATCTGAAGGGGGCCTACAGTGATGCTGGGGAGGGACTCATCATTAGAGACTGAAGTGGTAAGATGAGGGGTAATGGGTTCAAACTTACACAGAGGAAGTTTAGATTGTATATAAGGAAGAAATTCTTTACTGTAAGGGTGGTGAGGCACTGAAATGGGTTGCCCAGGGAACTTGCAAATGCTTCATAGCTGGCGGTGTTCAGGGCTAGGTTGGACATAGCCTTGGGTGGCATGGTTCAGTGTGAGGTGTCCCTGCCTATGCCAGGGGGGTTGGAACTAGATGATCTTAAGGTCCTTTCCAATCCTAACTATTCTACATTTCTATGACAGTACAAGTGAACTTTCAGAGATTTTTTGAATAATGCTATGATTTTCCTTCAGAAGTTCAGAAAATGCTGTCTACTTAGCACCCTAGGCCTTTTTTCAGGTCTTTATTCATAAAGAAAAGGTTTCTCACAAAGAAAGGAGGTGCTCTGTCCTTGTATAAAGGTGGTGCAGGGAGTAAGTTCAGGTTGCTACTTTTTCTGTCTGTCATCTGAATTGCTACTGAACAGGTAATAATAAACTGGATTTCTTTTTATTAACCCTACCTCTTGGCCCCTTTCTCAAATTCCCTATTAATTTCATGATCAAGTTCATATGGGGTGGGTTGGACCGATTTCTGTTCATAGATATGCTTATGTGACACCTGCTTGCAGTGTTGGAAATCTATGATTATGTCCCAATGTGCATCTGTCTGTTTCCCATACCATGATATATCTGTTTTTTTTTTCCTTGTGGATGCCCTGTTAGGATTTTTTTAAAAAATATAAGTTTTTTAAAAGATCTGATGAAAAATGAGGCCTGTAAATTGCAAGCAGTCACTGACCTGCTTTGCCTCTGCTTTTCAGCTTCTCACATTAGTCACCTAGTCCAGTTTTAGCTCTATCTGCTCATTAAGCTATCCCCAACTTTGACAGTCTTTTCCTCTGCAACAGACTGTCAGCCTTCTTTATCTCTGAGCTTAGTAATGCCACTGAAGGGAACATAATTTTTTCATACCTGGCTTACAGTATCTGAAGTTTATATTATCTATTATTCATTCTAATATTAATAAAGGTCAGAAACTATTTTTTCGGAGTCTGATTATAAGATGCCTTATAAAATAAAATACAATTATAGAATCACAGAGTCATAGAATGGTTAGGGTTCAAAAGGATCTTAAGGTCATGTAGTTCTGACTCCCCTGCCATGAGCAGGGACACCACACTCTAGATGATGTTGCCCAAGGCTTCATCCAACACAACCTTGAACACTGCCAGGGATGGAACATTTACCACTTCTTTGGGCAGCCTGTTCCAGTGCCTCACCACCCTCACAGTAGAGAACTTCTTCCTTATTTCTAATCTAAACTTCCCCTGTTTAAGTGTGAACCCGTTACCCTAACTATGTTGTTCCATTTATTACTCATACTCATATGAAACTGTCAAACATGTCTTTCTCTTTTTAAACCCATGCTCATTAATATTTCTTGTGTAATAGACAGCCAGACATGAAACTATGTCTAAAATGAATAATTCTCCTTATAAATGATGAAGCTTTGAATTGATGAACTTGAAGTTTATGAAGATTTCTTATCTGGTAAATTAAACCGTGGACTACAGCTACTTGTGCTGTAGTCCAGGAGGAACCAAGAAGGGGAGAAAAAATATCTATATTTGCATAAAAGAGAATCAGCTTAAATAAGAAAGACAAAAATGGTTCTGAGTTTGAACTACTCTATATAGTTCAGACTCAGATGATCTGAGTAGGCTTAATAAAAGTGTCTTTAAATGATGGAATAAATATGCATTAATGTATGCTGAAGTCTTTAAGGAAAGATCTTCTAAAGGGTCTATGTAGAGTGAATCCACGTTCATAGTCTTAAAAGTTTTTAAAAGAAGTTTTTAAAAGGAGTAATAAAGTGATGAAATTATCTAAAATGTGTAAAGGGTAAATATATTATTGATTTTCCTGCAGACCAATCCTGAGATAAATTGTCTATTAAGACTTCTAAGTATTTAATCTGTAATACTGATATTATCACCAGTAAGAGCACTAGCTCTTATATGTTAGCTTTTAAAAAAATTAATATTATTATAATCTAGAAATATCTGCAGATTAACAAAGTGCTGTTTTCATTTGCAGATGCAACCTTCGCTTGCCTCAATATTTATGCGTTTTTGTTCTTCTTTTCACCTCCCCAGGGCACAATATAAAACTATGATAGCAACCGGAGGAGTCATAACAGGACTGGCTGCCTTAAAAAGGCAAGACTCTGCAAGATCTCAGCAACATGTAAATCTTTCTACAGCTCCAGCTTCTGAGGAGAAGAAGCCAGTTAGATGCCGGCCTAGGGCAGATGTAGTTATTGTCAGGGGCAAAATCCGTTTGTATTCTCCGTCGGGATTCTTCCTTGTTTTGGGAGTGCTTATCGCATTCTTTGGAATTGCAATGGCCATCCTCGGATACTGGCCCCAGAAAGAACATCTTTTAGGATCTGAAGATAATCTGTCTGTAAATGAAACCCAAGTCCTGAGAAGCCAAGGAAGCATTTTACTTCGTTTCTTTGAGCAGCATGTGCACTCGGATAAGATGAAAATGCTGGGCCCTTTTACTATGGGCATTGGAATCTTCATTTTTATTTGCGCAAATGCCATTCTTCATGAAAACCGTGACAAGGAGACAAAAATCATACACATGAGAGACATATACTCCACTGTAATAGACATCCACACACTGAGGATCAAGGAACAAAAGCAGTTGAGTGGTGCCTTCACTGGCTTTTTGGGGGAAGGAGACCTTGGGCACAGTGGGAGCTTGTGTGCTTCACGGCTGGCTGCTAACACAGTTGCACCTTTCTCTGGCTTCAAGAGTAATTTTAGAATGGATAGTTCTGCTGAAGAAGATGAAACGACCCTAAATGAAGACAGGACCGCTGGTAGCCTTCTGCCACCTCTGCTGACTGAGCAATCTGCTTCAGTCTTTGGACTTTACCCTCACTCAAGCAAGGCTTCAGATGACAAAAACACTAGCTCTATAAAGTGTGAAACAAAATCCATTGTATCATCTTCCATTAGTGCTTTCACACTGCCAGTAATTAAACTGAATAACTGTGTTATTGATGAACCCAGTATAGACAACATAACTGAGGACTCTGAGATCACTAGAAGTCGGTCTAGAAATCTGTCGATGGATTCTCTGGCTATTCCACTAACTGATACCAATGAATCCTATAGACCTGCCTCTACCATGCTGCCAAGACATAATTCTTTTGGGGACAGTCCATCTGATCAGTTCAAATCTTCTATGACCCTCGGACCAAGCACAGGAAAGCTTTTATCTCCTGGTGCTGCTAGGAAACAGTTTGGGTCCAACACATCTTTGCATCTTCTGTCTTCACATTCTAAGTCCCTAGACTTGGACAGGGGTCCGTCTATGCTCACTGTTCAAGCTGAACAAAGGAAACACCCTAGCTGGCCCAGACTGGATCGGAGCAACAGTAAAGGATATATGAAACTAGAAAACAAAGAGGACCCAATGGATAGGTTACTTGTGCCACAAGCAGCAGTCAAGAAAGACTTTACTAATAAGGAGAAACTTCTTATGATATCAAGATCTCATAATAATTTGAGTTTTGAACATGATGAGTTTTTGAGTAACAATCTGAAGAGAGGAACTTCTGAAACAAGATTTTAATATTTAATTTGCAATTTAGAAGATGTCACACAGTATTTAAAAAAAAAAACAAAAACAAAAAAAAACCATTTTGACAAGTGTTTCCTTTTCAGTGACACTAGTACAAGCCTGTTTTTAACCAAATGCTTAATATAGCCCATCAAAACTGGTTGCTGTGAACAGAGATCTTCATCTTTGTAATGCCAGGTTTTTTGTCTTAGTAACATACAGCTGCAATACTTTACATTATCAATTGCTCAGAGAGTTTTGGTGGAACTGATTCTAATTTTCCCAGAGTCATTATTCCTTTTGTTCTATATAAGCATGCTATCTTTTATCAATTGACTCCAGAAGTCTGCATTAGGAAAAAAGCTCCATTTACCTGTAAGTTCTGTCTATTTAATAACTGCAAGAGTCTGAAAACAGAGCTTGCAGTCTAGAATGGGAAGTGAGCAGGAGCACACCCTGGAATTGTCAAATCAAGACCTATATCCTAGGTGTTACCTTTTACATACAGTACATCTCATTAACTACAGCCTTGCCATTGTCATTGTAAGAAACTTGTTTACATATTGGGATGGGTGGGTAAAAAAGAGTGGGTATAATTAAAACCATTTTTTGTAAATTCATTGTAATTGGTCGAGTTGAATACCAGTGTTGTGAATTATTAATTATGCTTTGTACAACAATCTTTCTATGTCCATTGTAATTTAGTCTTGTAATTCTGGGAAAACATATATAAAGTAAGAAATCTGAAAATTCTTCTGGGATTAGTTATCTAACCCACTTTGATTGGCAGCAGTTTTAAAATAAAAATATACATATTCAATTAAAATCATAGGAACATGATGAATGCCAACAGAATTTTAGAAACATAGTGTATAATAAGATTATATTGTGACATGCATCTGAAGAGAATAATGGAAAATGAATATATTGCCTCTCATTACAATAGCGAGAAGTTAAATAGCTAGATCTCTATGTTCAGAATACTGATACAAAGCATACAGTTCAATATGTATACTAACGTAGTATGAAAAACCTTTGCCTGAATTTTGATTTCTGTATTTCACATAATTATTGGTGTGATGGTTCACTGAAGGTTTAGCTTTGGCAATTTGCATTACAAGATTTTGCAAAAGGAAGTGACATTTAAAACAATGTTTTTCTCAGCAAACCGAGCTTCACAGTTGACAGTTGTATTACTAAAGAAAATGAAAATTTGAATGTGCATACCAGAAGGTTTTCATGTATTGCATTAAGGTATTTAGTCCACAATCCTGCCATGACAGCCATGCTAGAAAATGTCACTTCAAGTGACATTTGTTGCAAGGCTCACCTAACAGGATGTTGGTCTTAATTGGTTGGTTTTGATATTTTTACTTAGCCTAAATACTCAGGAATTCTTTTTAATGGCTTTTCCCAAAAAGAATAAAACCTGTTAAAATGTTGCTGTTCCTCATTTACTTTGATTATGGAAGATCAAAGATAAAAATACCCTCTCTTTTTTTTAATATTAAGCTCCATATCTCAGCTGCGTGTTGTTTATGTATCAGGAGCATTACTTACTCAGTTGAATTGAGGCATAGTGTTAACTGTTAGAACCTCAAGCCTATATATTGTAACAGAGTTGGCTAAATATTTTGCTATGAAGCTTTTAATAACTTTCTGGTTTGTGTTCTTAAGACATTTGCTATTTTTTGAAATAAAATGTCTATCTACATATATCTGTTTTAAGGCCTATTTTTCCTCTATGCTCTCAAATCTTCCATGCCAAAGTATAATTAGATATCATAATATTGTATATAACATTGTGCTTAATATATTTTCTTGCCACTAGATATTTGGCTATGACTAATCGATTTCAATGACATCCCTATAGATGTAAAGGCTTGGATGTTTTTTCTTCATGTAATGTTTTGATATAAGGAATTTTTTTTATAAAAAGAACATCCTGTTCTTTCTGACAGTAGGTTTCTTACAAAAATGGAAAACACTATTAAAGATGTGAACAATTTAAGCTTTTATTTTCCTAATAGCTACATTAAATCATAGCTTAAGAGGCTGGTTTTTAGGTACCATCATATATTGGAATAGTGGTCCTTTTCTAAGGATAGCAGGACATGAACTTTTAATTTCAACATCGGTACTTGTTACTGAAAAATATACTCACTTTGGAAAAATTACCCACTTGGGGACCAGAGTAAGGCTACTGACTTAAAGCAAGAAATCAAAATAATAACTTACAAAGAAATTCCATGGCTGACAGACCAAAACATTCCCAACTTATCCCAAAACGGAATATTTCATTGAGATAATAACAAGATGGTTGCTGTTGGAAGGGATGTCTGGAGGTCTTGTCCAACCCACTGCTCAAGCAGGGCCACTTGGAGCTGGTTGACCAGGACTGTATCCAGGTGGTTTCTGAGAAACTCCAAGGAGGGAAACCCCACAGCCTCCCTGGGTGACCTGTGTTCAGTCACCCTCACTGTAAAGGAGTGCTATCTGACTTTCAGAGGGACCCTCCTGTGTTCCAGTTTGTGCCAATTGCCTTGTGTCCTGTCACTGGGCACCAGGCTCTTTTTAGAGCTTGGCTCCTTTTTTTTACTCCCTCCTTTAGATATTTATATACAGTGTTAAGATCCCCCTAAGCCTTCTCTTCTCCATCCTAAGGAGTGCTCCCAGGCCTCTCAGCCTGTCCTCAGAGGAGTCCAGTCCCTTCATTACCTTTTTGGCCCCTCACTGGTATGTTTCCAGTATGTCCATGTTTCTCTTGTATTGAGGAACCCAAAACTGGACGCAGCACTCCAGGTGTGGCCTCACTAGTGCCATGTAAAGGGAAAGGATCCTCTCCCTTTATGGTAATGTAGGACATCACATCCTTCCATGTTAATTTGGTAGTTCCAGCTCAAGCTAGTCAGGAAAGCTTGCAGACATTTGGAAAGCCTGAACACTAGTCTTCATGTACAGAAGTCAAACTGCAGTAGAGCAAAGATGTCTGAACCCTTTGTAGTACATGAGGAGAGTTAGGAACCTTATAGTGGCCAAAATGGGAGCAGTGTACAGTTGGCAAGTAAGAAACTGGTGAAGAATGTCTTAAATTGTGTCTTTAGGGCACCCATATCATATTCAGTCTCCTGCTGGTTCAGTTCACAGTCTTTTTTCTCTTTAATTATATTTCTGTTATCAACGCTCTGCAGCCCCACAGTGAGTTTCTCTGTTGCAACTGCAGGGTGAAAAATAAACCAAAGACAGGAGATTCTGAACTAGTTTTATCAGCAAGCAAAATAATTGTATAGGCCTTTTGTTGGAATGAGAAGCTAAATGCTAGATCTAGCCAGAGGAAGGGTTACAATAGTGCATCCTCTGTATGTAATAACTCCAAAAAGAAATAATTTAGATTGTGCAAGCAATGAGTTTGCTGCTTCCGATAAGACTAGTAAAAACAAATACCTTTTAGGTAAGAATCCACTATCTATGTATTAGACTGATGTTAAGGTTTGTCCCTCCTTCCTGGGCAGGGCTGTTTCCCCCTGCTCATGTACTGGGCAAGTTTCATCAGGAAATGAAGAGCATGACTGCAGTGATAGAGCAGAAATGCTGGTTTACGTTGTATCTTGGAGGATCGTTTATATTTTACATGAAATGGTTGCTGGATAGAATTCTTGAAACAGGGACTGGATTCTTGCCAGGTTGATACTTTACTCCTCTGGGGAGCCCCATTTACCCTGGAGACCACCAGTCTGGCTCTGTAAGAAAGTGAACTTTCGCATTACAACTGAGCAGAATCCTTGAGCAGAATTCTCGGGGCCGTATTTTTATGCAAGCCTATCAGAGTGCCTTTCTTGGGCCTAGACCTGATCTTACTTATCCCTCAAATACAGTATTACTGGTTCTTCGGTTTCTGCTGAATGAAATTTGAGTAAGAGTTTAAACCTACAGCAGCAGCCTTCTTTCTGGAAAGCTTTCCAGGCAGCATGTAGAGTTCCTGGATTGCTTTAGTCTTTCACACTCAACTTCTTTTATGAGTCCTTTTTGACCTTTACCAGGAACTTCTGTCTTTATCTTCCTAGCACTACATTTTTTTCTTAATTTTTCTACCAAATGCAGCATGATGAGCAGTAGAAAGCCTTTAGCGAGACTGTGTGCAGGTGTGTAAGAGAATGCAAATGGATGTAAGCGTGCTTCAGTTTGTATGATTTAACACTGAAGGGCAAGTTCATGCCCTTTGTTTAAACCTTTTCATATTAAACTCAGGAGCAAATTAATTGTAGTTATCACACCTACCACATGTTTAACTTTCAGGTCACACTTGTTGACTCTTACATCAATGTTCTATGTATGGTGATGTTTTGTATTTTAGGACTCGGTATTTCAAATTGAGGTCCCTGGAGTACATTACACAGTCAGAAAAGCCTGTTTTTTAATAGTGTTATTGGTGTGAACAACAGTTGGCAGAATTATAACCCTGATTCTCTTAGAGAATAAAAATCTAGTAGTTACAATACTTTCATTTTAGAACAGTTTGTTGAAACTGAAATGTAAGAACCCACTGTACCAAAAAAAAAAGCTGTATGTTTAATCTGTTGTCTTGGTTCTAATTCATATAGATAATACTTTAGAGGAGAATATTTACAGTGTGAATTGTCCGTAGGAAGCATCATAGAAACATTCTTGTCCCTTATCAGTTTTTACTCCAGCTACTATAGTTATTCGGGATGACATTCACAAAAAACAGCTAATCCATTTTGAAATCCCACTAAACCCTAATACCAATATTGTTTTTGCAAACTACTGCAGATTAAGTATGAGTTGCAAACAAATTTATTTCTGCTATCAGCTGGAAATTCGCATGAGCATTTTAATTTTGTTGCAACAGCCAACTGCTCTCCTATTGAAAATAGGAGATCGGGAATAACCTGATATCTGTTGTAAATTTATTGATATTTCTGGAGGGTTGTTTTTCTTATTTTTAAAGAAATTCTTCCTTCTGGTTGTTCAGAGTTTTCCTGTGTTTCACTATACAACCGGTTTAGCAATTAGATCTTTTTGTTCTCAATATGTTCCAACTTTTTTAGGCAAGATGTCATGTGTTTTGGCCTCTACATGATTTTTCACTTTTAATATTAAATTCTATTTCATTCCAGTCATTAAGACTATTCAGTTTTCCTTCTGATCTCTTTTATGTTGGTAACACTTACTCAGGCTATATGGGCAATCAGCACAGCCCAAGAGGAGTACGTCTGTGTTTGGTGCCAAGGACTCATTGTCCATATTAGTTTCATTTCAAAGGGTTTGCTTGACTAGCTCCTAGCTGGGCTGGTTG
Organism: Forpus xanthops; assembly: GCA_032466535.1. NCBI lineage: Eukaryota > Metazoa > Chordata > Aves > Psittaciformes > Psittacidae > Forpus > Forpus xanthops. Next base: position 30,293 of record JASSUY010034283.1, read on the forward strand.
AACTGAACATCCATTTGCAACTTGAACAGGTTATATGCTCCTGAAGGACATCTCCCCATTTATCTTCCTCTGAAAGGAGTATGTGCTATGAGATTGCTCCTTGGCATGAACTGAAGAATTGTATGTGAAGCCAACTCGGAGGTCTGTTTCAAAGGAACAGTACTAACCTGGAAAAAAAGTGTTTAGCAGCACCGTTGGTGAATTCTGAGTGCTGTAACAGCACAGTTGTGTATTTTTCTTCAATCTGATAATGAATGCCATTTGGTAAGATTATTCTAAGTCAGATCCTTGAAAAACTCCACTAATAGCTTCCCCATGCCTTACACATCACCTACCAGCCTTCCATAATACTGGTATGTTACTGACAGTTTTGGAAGTGAACAGATAATTCCTCCTTTCCTTTCTTCTGCCATTTCATAAGTGCAGTTTGAAAGATTAGTACTTTTAAAACACATTGCCTTCCCTCTCTCTGTCAACTCATTTACATTTATTGAAATTCCTTGCTACAATGTGTTTCACATGCCATTTTTTTCAGGCTACTGTAACAGAGATTGTGTGCCCCCCAAAACCTGAAAGCATTCAGGGCTTGAATTTAGCTTTATCACAGGTGGGGATTTACACAGCTTCAGTTTTCACAGTTACTTTCTTTCACTTTCCACACTTTCCTATCTCCCATTTCCAGACATTTATTTTCCCCTACTGTCGCCTTGCCTTTCATCTGTTTCTAATATAGTTTACCAAGCTGAGGCAAAGTATTCACTTAGTGTATAGGCTTAACCTAGATTTAACCAGCCACTTCTGGTGGTCTGGGGGGAGCTGTTTATTTTTAACATGGTTAAAGTGTGTCTGAACATACAATTCCCCACTTTGTTTCCTCTGTTGTTCTTCTTGGGTTTTTCATTTGTTTTTTTTTTTTTTTGGGTAGTTGATTGTTATTTTTTTGTTTTAAATTTATTTTGCTTTGGTGATGTTGTCATTAACCAATCTCTGGAATCATCTCCAGAAGCATTCTACTGTCAAGGTGCATGTTTGTGTGCACTTGATTTGAAAAATGTTCTGCCTTACCTGAGAGTCAACTCAGCAGTCTTCTCACCTGGCTGATTTCAGTAACTACTTTGCTCCCCAGATTAGCAGAATTTGTTCAGCTGAAATCAACCCTTCACTTGGAGGCCCACTGTAGTTTATCCTTGTGGTTTAATGTTCATTGAATCAGCTCACAAGCGCTTGAGTTTCTAGGAGCATCTTATCTATGGCACAGTCAGTGCTTTACAAAAACCTGTCAGTATTTGCTACAGCTATTGTTTGTCGTAGACATCTGTTGGCTCTTCTGCCTAGTTGTCATAACCACCATTTGTTCACAGCCTTTTTCTCTGGAAAAATTAAGTTTCTTACAAGGCAAAGGTAAAAATTCAAGTTAAAGACTATATTTAACTTGGTCAATACGTGACAATTCAATTGTCACAAGGTTAAAATATTCCTGTGCCTTCTAGCTGCTTATCTTGACTGTCTGGAGGTCTTAAATATTTGTGCAATATAATTCTGAAAAGTGAGCTGAAACTGAGTATCCAAGATGACAGTAGAACATTGTTATGTGGACTTACTGAAGTAGATTTAATGGAATATAACATTTTCAGCATTAACCTCTATAGTTTCCTCAGTATAATCCCAAAATTTCATTTTTCAGTCTGACTGTTGGATATATATACCTGTGCTGCCTTCAATGAGAAGAGTGAGTGCAGTTTTGAAATGATCACCATACAGAAGCACTTCACAGAACTCTTTCCAGGGTGCATTTTATATCATTTTTAGAAATAATTATCAATTTAGACATATTCTATTCCACCTTGAAGTATTATTGCTTCAGTTTGTTGTGGTTACTGCCTTATTGCAGTCACTAGTTTTTCAAGAGTCTCAATGGATTCAGATAAAAATATGTGAATGATTAATATGGAGAAGATTACCTACTATCACACAGAGGGTATAATATAGTTAAATTCATGTTGCACCTATAATGAATTCATTATAGTTTTCAAGAAGAGGAAGCACTGATGTCCAAAGCACATTTTATTATCTCCAGCAAGCAAGTGTTCTTTATTATCTTTATGGTGACTAGGAAGGGGATTAGACTTACAACTTAATTAAATGGCAGTACCCTTTGATGCCTGTGTAGAGGAGTCAGGTGAGTACAGAGATTAGGAGGGCTTTAGAATTAATAAAATGGACATTAAATTCTCATTAAACTATACTTTCTAAATCTATATGCTTTATAACTAACACTGAAGTGGAGGATTCTTGCTTACTGTCTTAGAAGATAATCCTGGTCATTCTTCTAAGGGAAAAATACACCTGTTTCTTCTCTACTGTCTTTTGGAATGAATGTTTTTATTCTTATAACACTGTTACCTATCTCAGTTATCCAGACTGTCAGTCTTGCAAAGTTATCATTTCTTTCCTTAATACTTCATTTCACTCTGCATTTTCCTTTTACAGGTAGGACAGGTTAGGGCATTTCTGGAAGCCATTAAGCACTCTCTGACGTTTACAGTCGCACCTGTACAGTGATGTTTTAATCTCTACTCTCGTAACTGATCTAATATCTTCTCTGCCAACATAAGGGACAGATTCCCACGCGCTTCCTTCTTCTCACCCTTTCCCCCCTACTTCCTTAGCAGCTGTGGTCAATCTGATCAGGAACTGAAAAAAAAAGCTCTCAGCAAAACCTAACTACAGCAGCAACAACTTGTTGCATTAACCAGCAGTAGCAATAAAGTACTGGGTCAGAGAAGTAGACTGCTTAAAACATTTCAGCTGGTCTGCTTGAAGACTTTCCTGTGTAAATGCAGAGGAAGAGCCAGTCTGCCATGACAGCAGATTGGTTTTGGCTGATTGTAACCCTCACCCTATCTTCATAATATCATACTGACTCACATGAATTGTGATTTTGGACACCAGTATATCTAATGGCTTCCAGAGAAACATAATAGACTATCTGTAGATTCTAATAGCCATTCTTGGTAATGAATCCTTGTGAATCTATGTAAAACCTGTCTGGTTTTTGGTCTCTGTTTACTCTTGTCATCTTTTAAGCAGCCAGTTTCTTGGTGATTGCATATGAATGAGCACACCATGTGGTGAAATCAAAATCCATTCTGAAAAGAGAAAAGAGCAAAATTTGCTTGATCTGTATCGTTGGTAAGGTGTTTAATCCAGCTTCTGTTCTGTTTCTAAAGGTAAGCATGGGTGCTTTTTAATGACTCTGTGTTTGTAATAGTGTTTTACTTTCTCCTCTGAGGTGAGGTCCTTAGATCATAATTAGCTGATGTTATAAGTAGCTTTCTAAACCTAAGACAGATGGAAAAAAATGTATCCCTGAGCACTCTATGTCTTGCTGATTTCCAGAACAAATTGAAAAGTTTATTTTTTAAATAATTTGAATCATGTCCTAGATCATATATGCATATGCATTTTTACATACATATGTATATATGTATATGCACACAACATTTTTTATTGGAACTGGAAGCTGATCTGCTTCAGAGCATTCTGCTTTTGTTGCCCAGCAGAGCTAAACAGCATGGTACAAAGTGGATGGGGAGAGGAAAATGCCTGCGTCTAAAATGCTGGGTTATGTGTATCCATTCCTGCCTCAGTGGAAGTAAGTGCAATATCAATCATTAAACAAACTCTTAGAAACATGAGAAAATTATTGATGAGATTAAAAAAAAACATAAAAAGAAAAAAGAGAAAAACTAGGTTGCCAAAATGAATCTGTGAAGGTGCAGATGAGTATGTCACCAAATTGACCCTTGAAGGATTCAGGTCACCACATTATCAAATTCTCTGATTTTTAAAAAAATAAGGTGATGTCTTCTGTTGTCATAATTGTTGGAGAACCCCAGAGAAAATAAAAGGTTAACGCACTGAATCACAAAGCGATCTGTTGCTGGCAGTAGACTTGAATAGTCCATTACTTGTACTGTTATACTTCATTATTAACAAACAAAAAAACCTTATGAAGGAATTCCTTGGGAAGGAATGACCCATTAACATGTAGTATAAAGCATTTTTAAGATATGTTTCCACATGCCCAATGGCAGAATCAATCGTAGAATCACAGAATAGTTAGGGTTCAAAAGGACCTTAAGATCCTTAGTTCCAGCCCCTCTGCTGTGGGCAGGGATACCTCACACTAGACCATGTTGCCCAAGGCTCTGTCCAGCCTGGCCTTGAAAACTGACAGGGATGGAGCATTCACAGCTTCCCTGGGCACCCATTCCAGTGCTCACCAGCCTCACAGCAAAGAACTTCTTTGTATCGAACCTGAACTTTCCCTGTTTGATTTTAAACCCATTACCCTTTGATCACTACAGTCCCTAATGGAGAGTCCCTCTCCAGCATCCTTATAGGCCCCTTTCAGATACTGGAAGGCTGCTATGAGGTCTCCATGCAGATTCTATTCTCCAGACTGAGCAGCCTCAACTTTCTCAGCCTGTCTTCACTCTTTCTCTTTGATACCCTGAAACTTGTGTGCAGACTTGAAACCAGTAAGGGGTACTGGACTCTGTGACAGAGATTTGCAGCCTCTTTAAGGCAGGTCTCTGAGAATGTCAGTGGCTAAGATTTCTTGCAGAGTTAATGCTGATTAACATAAACAGTAAATACTATGTAATTGCACTCCCTTTCTGATTTCTCTTTGTCCTCTCCAGGAATCTGTTTAACTGTAAAGAAGCTCGTATTTTCAGAGATGCTGATGCCTGTCTTTATATATTTAGGCTTTGGCAGCTTGAAAGACATTTAAATGCTCCCATAATGAAATAGAGCAATGATTTTCAACACAGAAGTTCTAATTTATATAAGACATAGCCACATAAGCCTCAGGCATAGTCCTTGTTTTCAAATGTGATCTGCAAATGCGAAGTATCAGGTAAGGGGAGGTATCCACTAAATGAATGAAGCAGTCTAGGTAAGTGACTTGACAAACTCCATGAGATGCAATACACTAGCCTGGATCGTGGCTATAAATTTGGTCTGGGGAAGGAAAGACTGGTTTTCACTGAACTGAACAAATAATTAATCATAGGTAACCTGATTTGCAAGGATGTTATTCACATTAATGCTTAAAATTACTTTCACCACAGGTGCCAGGATAAGCAATGTGAGTACTCTTGGCAAACACATGCACAGATCATGTCCACAGTTCAGCTGACCTTATTTATCATATTAGTATCTGCAGAAAATTTTATTCACTTTTTATTTTTTCATGTTAATAATCTAAGAAAAGCTTCTCTATTTCATAAAATACATGTTCAGCATAAACAAGCACGTACAATGGGAGGCAAAAGGATTTGAGTCATTTAGAGCCTGAGCACAGTGAGATGTGAAGAGGATACTGGTTTTCTTGAGAGGGGAAATTAAATCTTCTGAAGTTGATAGATTCTTTGCAACTGCTTATTGTCATCCAGGTTGAGTGATAAGGGAAGGACGATGGTTCATTTCTAGGTGTCCAGAAAGCTCAGCTCAACTGTAACCTGCAAAAATATCCTCCTAAGCAGACAAGAGACTGGTTTAGAGGAGTGCTTTGCTTTTGCTGTCTATAGGTGGCTTTCTTCCTGAATGAGTAACTGTCTGATAGCATAAAATTGTAAGTTATACATAAATTTAAAACTATAGACACTTGGAGGACAAGCACAGTCCTGTTATCATTGTCTTTACTCTTTCTCCCCTTAAGGTAGTGTAGTATTTTTCTTATTTTTTCAAGGGTGAGGAAGAAAGTAATGTCATACAGGAATAAAAATCTAATAACTTTCAAACCCAGCTTCTCTGTGATGGAGCTGTCAAAGAACTTGTAGAAATTGAATGAGCATTGTTTTGAAAGACATTCTTACCTCTTGTCAAAACCCACCATGTTGAATGAACTCTAAATAGATTTGGTATAGTGGAAAGACATAAATATCATAAGCTGACAGAATTAGATGCATGCCATTTTTAGAGAGGGGATGAATTATATGGACAGCTTTGAAATAAGAATTTTTCTCCTTTTTCTATTTGTAGAACAGAAGCTATTGAAGAAATGTGTCCTGGCCAATTGTTTGCTGCCTACAACTGCCTAAAATATATATTGTGTGTTAGATTTTTGGAGCTGGTCTGCAGTATCTCTTCATGAAAGTGTAGGCTGTTCCATATCTGTTCATCAATAGGCATCTGCTTTACTTAAAATAAAGCATCTCAAGGATATAAAGAGTACTGAAGTGTTCTATTTCTTTTAATAGAATTTCTATTAGTAGATAATAGTAGGACATGGGAGTAGGAACAGTAGAAACAAAAACAGCTAAAATTAACAAAAAATATCATTGTGAAAAGAAAGGGTCTAAACCAGATTGAAGACCCTGTATTTATCTCGTATATGCTGCTAAACTGTAAGGGATAATACCATTTCACTAGCTTAGGAACATTGGGAACTTTGCCAAGCTAAAAGAAGCTTTTATTTAATGTTATTTTTTTTATAATAAGGTTTGTCTCAGTACTGGGTACACATCTTCACGTAGTCAGCCGTGTCTCCAGCAAATCCAGTAGCTGATGCTACAGATGATTCAACTATTAGTTTGAATATTCAACTTGACATTTAGTGGTTAGTAGAATTGATAAAAATGTTAGTTTCTGGACTTCAAGATAGTAACATGGGAAAAGTGGAATAGTATCAGAAAATGCAATCACAACAGGAGTAGCTGGATTGAGACCTTGAAATTATCATTAAGTTTCCACCGAAGCTTGCCTCTCTTTGAATCAGCATAGCTTAATTTGCAATAATTTCTTCAGGATTCTTCTGTTACTCAAGCCTGTGGGCATTATCCTAAGGCTCAGAATGTAGTACTTGCCTTTTTCAGTATGAAGGAACCATCTGTTTTTTCTCCTACACAAGTAATACTGACAAAGGACATATATAACTGCTATAATGTTATCTAAAAGGAAAACAACATTTGCTTTCCCCAAGGAACATAAATAACATATTGGAAAGTATACGAACATCCACAGTATGTATGTGGTTGGATATAGCAGAAGTTTAACTGCTTATAGTAACAGAAATTCAATCTTCTATTGGTGGCGATTGAGGTTTATATTGCTTTTTCTCTCAGCCCTGTCACTACTCCATATTTCCTGTCACAGTGACTGTTGGCTTTAACAGATAGGAAAATGAGAGAAAATCATTTTGCCCAGCAGACTGTCTAAACCTTTCCTATTTCAGCCACTTGCCATTTCAATTTCTAACCTTAAAATTAACTGACTTTTTCTCCTGATTTTGTTAGTCTTATTCAAACTGTGACTGTTTTCAGCAAGTACAGAGCAGCATCTTTAGTTGCTCTCTGGGAGAAAGGATTTACTGGGTACTTAAGGGAATGCAACAAAATCAGATAGAGCAGTGTGCCTGACATGCTCCTAGCACTCTAGCACTTCTAGAAGGACAAATCCAATAGTTTCTGTTGGGTTCACTGAACTTTATTAGTGCAAACACTTATGAAATCAAGAACTGATGTTATTGGGAATATTTCTAAAGCAGCCACAAAACGACCCACAAAAGGGCGTTGTTCACATTTGAGTTCAAAAATACAGAAGTCCCTGCAGTTAGTTTTATCTTGTTTTACTCTTGCTTGCTTTTAAGTGTTGCGTGTGGGATGGAAAGTGTTTTGCTTAGTATTAATGTCCTTTGCAGATACTGGCCTCGCACTGACTAATATCCTGAAAGAAAAACCCAACCCAAACCTCAATAATAGTCATGGGGAAGGTGTCAATGGAACAGCCTTTTCAACTCCACAGAGAGTCCTGGTAGGGCAGTGGTCACAGTCTGACCTCATTTTCATCATTTTCATCATTAAGCCTTGTTATAAATATAAAAAGGATCAAAGAGACAAAGAAAAAAAAGAAAAAAAAAGTAAAATCTGTATTGTTTTGGAGTGTGACCACAGCTCTGAATATATCAGCATCAGGAGTCAGAGGGAGGCTGGTTCCTTCATCAGTGAAATCACACTTGCTTCCTTCACATACAATATATTTATTCTCCTTCACTCATTTGATGAAAATAAGAGTGAAATTAAGAGAAACAAATGATAAAATCTCAAAATGGAGTATCTGAAAAGTAGAAGCTTCTGTGAAGATGCTTATTTTGAAAGAGAAAAGAATGGAGGTGAATTCCCATTTTTAGTTCCACACAAAGCTATTAAATAAAGGGAGACTTAACATTACTTTTGTTTCTTTTTGTTTTTTGAAGGGGCACAGGAGTTGCCCTCCTCTGGTTTCTCACATCCCCTTCTACACTTCAGCCACTGCATTTGCTTAGTTCAATACACATTTTTCTATAAATGCCGTATGAGGTGACAAATGGAGCTAGCTGCTGCGGCAGCCAGCTGAGGAGCAAGAAGCTTGTTGTGCTGGGAGAGTGTCAAGGAAAATGGAGGATCAGAAGTAATGGAATAATTAACAGATTAGCAGACTGGAGAAAATGCCCATTTTATTTTTTTTTTTCACTTAGGGGTAGGTGGCATTACTCAAGAGAGAAAACAAGCAACTGAGGAAAGAAAGGAAGGTAGATAGCCCTCTTGTTGGCCGTTGTATCCCTGAAGCTGAAGGACAAACACCAGCAGCAACTGCATCTGTGCTTTGGATGCTGTCGTGGTTTGAGGCCCCTCAAACAGTTCTGCTCACTCCTCCCTCTTTCTTCCCCAGTCCCGGGGAAATGGGAAGG